>PVKA01019566.1:0-41813 GCA_004027165.1 Ctenomys sociabilis | reverse complement strand
GGGCAAGCCCACCCCAAGCTATATACCACAAGGCATCCAACCCTGGAGTGACACGTGGGCGCAGCCAATAGGTCCAGATACGTGGAAGGGAGCCACAGTCTTTGCCTTAGCCATATAAGGAGTTGTTTACTACAGAGAGCACTCACCCAGCGGGGGTGGGGGTGGGGGGGGTGGGGGTGGTGGGGGTGTGGAAGGCGGAAGCCAGCGCCGTCTTTCAGGCGCGTCTTTCAGGCGCAGCTATTCGCAGCTCTCTACACATTATTTTTCCTCCTAACTACTTTCATGCTTAATACTTATTGTTCCCCAGTTGTGCTATATTTAATCTGCTTTCTTGGACAATGAGCCCTTTGAGGGCAGGGACCTGCTCTACAATCCTAGAACTTGTGAAGAGCATATGAAATTGCATTATTGAGGGATCGCATTACTCTAAACTCAAGAAATATAGGCTGGGTGTGGGGAGGTTCTGAAATGAAATGGGCTTTTAAGAAGCTGAAGAGAGGGACAGTTGGTTAAAGTCTAGCTCATGGGCAAGCAGCACTGTGAGCACTAGAGGATGTGTTAGAAATACAGGACCTCAGGCTTCAGCTCAGACCCAATGAGCTCAGCAAGATCCACAGCTGCACTTTCAGGTTTGGTAAGTGTTACACTAGAGGAAAGACCTTCTGGACAAGTAAATTAATTTATTCTTGGCCTTAGGAAATGGACCCAGGAAGGAGGGCAGTTTTCTGGGAGGCAACTAGAATCTCATTCATTCCAATGAGGACCACAGAGAGAAGTGGGGTAGTGGCAACAGAATGGGGTCAAGTTGGGCATGGTGGTCCACACCTATAATCACAGCACATAGGAGGCTGAGGCAGGATTGTTGTGAGTTGGAGACCAGTCTGGGCTATGAAGTGAGCTCAAGGCCAGCCTGAACTGCATAGCTAGCGAGACCCTGTCTCAAAAAGGCAAAAACAAACAAACAAAAAAGAAAATGGAATCTGACCTTAGTTCTAGATTTTCTTAATCTAGATATTTCCTATTAATGGCTTGACTTTGTGGGTTTGTTTTTGTTTTTAAAGACAAGGTCTGCTATGTAGTTCAGGTTAGCCTTGAACTCACTATGTGGCCTAGGGTGGTCTCGAACACACAGTGGTCCTCCCGCCTCAGCCTTGTAAGGGTTCAGATTATAGGCTGTGTACCACCATGCTGGGCTGGAGAGGCTTGGCTTTGAAAGATATATTTTTATTCTCTCGCTCTTTTCCTCCGTCCTCCCTCCTTCTTTTCTCCTTTCCTTTCCCCTTTCTAGCTGCCATGAGGTGAGCAGGTTCACTTTACACTATAGCATCTCAGCCTTGCCACAGGCCTAAAGGAATGGAGCCAGTGTACTATGGGATGAAATCTCTGAAATGGAACCAAAATAAGCCTCTTTTACTGTAAGTTGTAGATATCAGCTATTCTGTTTCAGCAGCAGAAAGCCAAGCAACACAGAAGTTTGGCTGGGGCCTCTGGTGAGGGCCACACATCCTGGTAGGAGTACATATCAGAATAAGCAGACACATCTGAAGCCAGGAAGAGAAAGGAGAGAGAAGCCCTGGTCCCACAGTTCCTCTTGAGCCAGGGCCCAGGGACCTGAGGATTACCCTGCAGCTCCATCTTGAAGCCACAGCGCTTTCCAATCCTGTCACTCTGGTGACTACATCTTTTCTGAGGTACATGTGGGGGCTACTCATCTCAACTAGGGCACTGTCTTTTGTTTTAACCATTCACATTCATCACCTGGTATAAAGGATGAGGCTATGGAAATATGTGAATTTCTCTTTCTCTGCTGGAGACTGAATCTCTGGCCTTGAGCTCTCTTTGGCCTTAAGCCAAAGATGAGCAGATAAACACAATGTGATCTATCCGTACTGCACAACATTACTTGGCCATTAAAAAGGCGTGAGGTACAGGTACATGTTACAACATGGATGAGCTCCAAAGTCATTAGGTCAAGTAAAAGAAGCCAGTCACAAAAGACCACATATCCTGCCAGGTGTGGTGACACATGCCTGTTATCCCAGCACTTGGGAGGCTGGGGCAGGAGGGATTGTTGTGAGTTTGAGACCACATGTAGTAGGCAAACATTCCAACAGCAAGCTATATCTCTAACCTTGAATGTCTCTTCTCAGTTGTTTGTTAGCTATCTAGGAGTAGAACTTTTGGATCCTATGATGATTCTATGTTTAACACTTTACATCCCACCAGTAAAGTAGGAAACTTCCAACTTCTCCACATCTTTTCCACTGTTTCTTTTTCTTCCTTTCCCCTCCCTTTCCCTCATCCCATCCCCTCTCCCAGGTTACACTTCTGCAACTTCTGCTGTTGATTAAGGGTAGCTGCACACAGAGTAACATTGTGATATGCTGACTGCATGTTTTCATCCATCCACCAATGAATTTCAGTCATGTAGCTTCTGCCAATACCCTTAAACTCTTTCTCTTCCTACTGTGCTCATCTCAGTAAATGCACTGTCTCTGTGGGGTTGCTTGTGCCCTGGTAGAGTCCCAGGTATTCAGACCTCTTTCTTCCTCTTACCCCACATCTAAGCCATCGCCAGCTCCTGCAGATTCCACTGGAATACTCCATGGATATCACTTCCCATGTCTGCTGCAGCCATCCTAATTTGGGCCACCATGACCACACTCTCCTCCTTTAACCATTTGTATTTGCTACCTATGGCTATATAATAAATGGCCACAAACAGCAGCTTCAAGCAACTCTTATTTGTCGCCTCACAATTTCTGTGGGGCAGCTTCTAATAAAGCTGCCATCAAGGTGTCAGCCAGGGCTTCCATCACCTCCAGGCCGCACAGGAGAGATCCAGTTCCAGGTTCATTCCTGTGGCTACCAGCGGGCCTCAGGTCACTGCAACTGTTAGCCAATTTTTTCCCATGTACATTCCTCTGGACAGCAGCTTACAACACAGTCATCAGTTTTTCTCAAAGAAGTAAGCAAAAGAGTGGTGGAAAGGGCCCCAAAAGTCATAATTTCTGTATAACTTTATTTTATTTACTTATTTTTAATCTATTTGGTTGTCACAGGGTCTCACTACACAGCTCGGACTCATAGCGATCCTCTTGGTTGTCAGCCTCCCCATCGCTGAAATTGTAGGTGTGTGCCACTGCCACCGGACTCTGGCTGGCTCAGCCCGCTCTAGAGGCAGGGGCTTGTGTGGCATGTGGTGTCAGGGATCAAACCACGGTCCCTGCACTTGCCTAAGCGGCACTTTAGTCTGCTGAGCTATCTCGTTGGCCCTATATAACATGATTTTAGAAGTGATATTCTATCATATTACTGTTTTCTGGTCATTAGTAGTAGCTCACGGGTCCCAGTGCATGGTTAAGAAGCAGAAGGTATGAAGAGCAAAGGTCATGAGGAGGCTGTCTACTGCTACCTGTCCTCTGACAGTCAGGGGGCTGTTTCTCACATGCAAAGTGTGCTTTCTTCACTAGATGGGCCCCCAAAGCAAGGTTTTCCAGTGTAACTCACCGAGGCTGAACTGTGTGAAGAGGAATTGTCTTAAGCCACATGTAAAATGTATAATGTAGTTAATGTATATAAGCAACAAAACTTCCTTTATTTTGAAAGTTTTATTGGAACATACAGAGTGCAATACAGACATAAAACTAGCGGGGTATTTCACCTTGTTTTTGTGAAACTGCACTGAGATTTGATTTGACAAACGTGGTTGCAATCCTTTAAGAGTTCTTAAGGTACTTGTTAGAAATTTTTTATTTAATTTTAGTTTTTTTTTTTTTTTTCTTTGAGAGAGGGTCTTGCTATGTAGTTTAGGTTAGTCCTGAATCCACTATGTAGCCCAGGCTGGTCACAAATTTGTGAGGATCCTCTTATCTTCTTACCTTAGCCTTTGAAATGCTGGAAATACTGGTATGTGCCACCATGCTCAGCTAAATCTGATTTTTACTCTTTGTGCTTAATCCTTGAAAGCCATTGTTCACAAATATAGCAATGCACTGTGCCCTTTTCTACACAGAATTCTGTTGTCACTTACACAGTCCACATTCCAGCACTGTGCAGGTGCTGCCAAATATCACTAAAGATCACACAACAATGTTAAAAGCTTACGATCTTGTGGGGCTACATTACTGGCTTTCCAGGCCTGCATGCAGGCTAGACGTGCCTGCCTTATGGCATCAGCTCCACATCTAGAATCTCAAAATCAACTCAAGTCCAGATGCAATTTCCTACCATGCAGTTCTTAAACATATTTCCAGTTACAGCTCTTCTTGATCAAAACTAAGACAAAATATTTGTCCTCTCCACATTCAAGGTACAACAGTGAGCCAGGAACAAGAGAATGGATCATTAATTTACTGTGTCCACTGAGTGGGCAGAGATATTTAGTTAGCTAATATAACATCATTTCTAGGTATGGCTAGAAGGGTATTTCCAGAAGAGAACAGCATCTTAATGAGTATACTGAGCTTCAAAGATCACCCTCATGAATACAGTCAGGCATCACCTAACCCACTGTAGGCTCTGAGAGAATGCAAAGGTGAAAGAAGGGTGAATTTGCTCTTTTTACTTTTTGACCTAGGACACCTATCCTTTCCTGCCATTGGCGACAGGTGATCCTGGTTCTCAGGCCTTCAGACTCTGTGATTTATACCAGCAGGTCTCCTAGATCTCCAGCATGCAGCCAGTCGCATACCACAGATTCTGGGCCTCCATAATCACATGGGCCAATCCCCATAATAGAATTTCTCTATGTCTACCTAATTATCCATTGACCCTATTGGTTTGGTTCTGTGGAGAGCCCTGACAAATACAGGTCAAAACTATAGACATCATCATCATCATCATTTTTTTTTTTTTGGTGGTACTGGGGATTGCACCCAGGACTTTGCGCTTGTCAGGCATGTGCTTATTCCACTGATTAAGGGCTTGCCTGGCAAGCGCAAGGTCCTGAGTTCAGGGCTATCTCCCTGGCCCTTTTTTTTGGCAGAACCAGGGATTGAACTCAGGCCCTTGTGCTTGCCAGGCAAGCACTTATTCTATTGAATAAGATCTCCCCGGCCCTAAAACTACAGACATTATTGATGAACAAGGAAGAAAGTAGGACACATAAAGAAGTCACTGATTCATAGAAATTCTGAAATCCAACTGACCAATTTGGATCTTTCATGTTTAGTGCTCAAGGCTTAAGAATGATTATCAATAGCTCTTGGTTCTACTTTCTGCATGATACTTTTCCATAACAAATAGCACAACTGTAGTAAAGCAGCTTAATTTGCTTCTTGTCCAGAAATTATAGCCTCTATTTATTCTGTAGTAGTATCTCTTTCTCCCTCACACCAAATATGTCTTTCAAAAATTTTATGATTTCCTGGAAATCTTCTTGTGGCTTACTCTATTAGATAAAAGCCACAACCACAAATCTGCTTGAAATACATTCTTTTCTACTTTGAGGTACTGCTGAGATTTAAGGAACAATGACTTGAAGAGTTGTAGAGGCTTTGAGACCCGTAAATTTCTAGTTTTCTGAGGCACATTTTGGATCTTTGTAAAGATTTCACAAAATATTGTACAGGGACATGTTTTGCTCTAGCTTTAGACTGCTATGAATGGATGTGTACCCTCCATCCTTCATACTCATGCTGAAGCTTTACTCTCTAATATGGTAATATTTAGAAAGAGAACCTCTGAGAGGTAGTTGGGTTTCTAATGAAGTCATAAGGGTAGGAACCCCACGGTGGGATTAGTGCCTTTATAAGACAGGGAAAGAGTAGAGTTCACTTTTTCCTGTGAGGATACACTGAGATGGTGCCTGCAGATCAGGAAGCAGGTGTTCACCAGGAATCAAATCTGCTAGGACTCTCATCTTTGACTTCTCAGCCTTCGGAAGCAAAAGAAATAAATGTGTTACGTAATCTACCCAGTTGGTATTATTTTATCAAAGCAGTCTACGCTAAGACAAACTTTTATTTTATTTATTTATTTTTTTTTTGTCTTTTTGAGACAGGGTCTCACTATGCAGTTCAGGCTGGCCTTGAGCTCACTTCGTAGCTCAGGCTGGTCTCGAACTCACAACAATCCTCCTGCCTCAGCCTCCTGAGTACTGGGATTACAGGCATGCGCCACCACGCCCGGCGAAACTTTTATTTTTGATACTGGTTTGTTGCCTGTTTTTGGACACAGGGTCTTGCAGCCCTTCTATTTCTCCAATTTTTTTGTCTGCAAACTAAGGTTAACATTCTAGAAGAATAGTTTATTATTACCCTACAACATATGAAGTTAGGTGTAACTTCACTATCTGTCTGAATATCAAACATCTTAGCAGGGACAGAACTCAGGGCCTTGCGCTTGCCAGACAAGAACTTATTCCACAGGGCTATCTCCCCAGCCCCCAGGTCACAGGGTCTTATTATGTAGTCTAAGGTAGTTTTGAACTCACTACGCAGTCTAGACTAAGCTTGAACTTGCAGTCCTCCCATGTGTTGCAATCCTGATTTTGATCTTTGTTCAAGAGACTGCATAGTTTCAAAACCATCATGAACTTCTTGTTATTTAGCAATCTCCTTGTACTTTATCTTTCTTCCCTATAAGCAGCAAGAAGAAACTAGTCAGCCTGTCTGTTTAAAAATTTCCTGAACTAGGTCACCCAGCTCATTGGAATATTTTCTAATTTCACATAACTGCAGATGACAGTATTGCCATGCCTTCTCCCCCCATCCTTACAAGGAACTTCTTTCCTCCACTCCATCTGGTGCCTTCAGTATTAGTATCCTCAAAGGATAGATTTTTACCATGTCTTCTTAAGATGATTTAGGCTTTATTTTTTTATTTTTTTTTTGCAGTAGAGGATCAAACTCAGGACCTGGTGCTTGCCAGGTGGGTGCTTCTGCTGCTGAGCTATAAAACACACTTAACAATCTTCTCAGTCTCTGGTACAACTTGATTCCAAAAATGACTATTTGGTATAGGGTCTCCCTACACAGTTAGGACTCTAGTGATCCTCCTGAGTGCTGGGATTACAGGCATATGCCACCGTGCCTGGTTTTGGTGGCTGAACTTCATGCCTGGGTTCCAGGGATCCAACCCAGGTTCTTGCGCTTGCCAGGGAGGCACTTAGACCCCTGAGGTATCTCCCTAGCTCCACAAAATACTTTGTTATCGCATGTAGCAGCTGTGGCAGTACATCATTTCCAGGTGACCAAATCACTCATCTATGCCAAATGACAGATCACTCCAAAACCTTCTACCAGATGGTGAGAAAAAGTGGCCTGGAAGGACATCTAGGAATAAGACCAAAGACAAGTGGGCTGATGCACGCCTGTAATCCTAGCACTCTGGGAGGCTGAGGTGAGAGGGTGCCAAGTTGAGCCCAGCTGGGGCACACAGCAAGACCTTGTCCAAAATGAAAAATGGTCTTGGGTTCTTCAATCCCCAGTACTGGGACTGGGTTTGGGACCAAATCATGTTATGCACAAGATAGGCAGAACTTCTTTACTAGGTGTCCATTCTGCTAACAAAAGGGAGCAAGTGCCTAATAAAAGAAGTCATAAGGGGGCCGAGAGATAGCTCAGCGGTCTAAGTGCCTACCTGTCAAGTGTAAGGACCTGGGTTTGATCCCTAGCACCACATGCGATGTCAGTCTGGAACCCTGGGTGTGTTGTGCTGGTCTTGGTGCACACCTGCAATCCCAACTCTGGGGAAGCTGAGACAGGAGGATCACTGAGTTGTGTGGTGAACCACTATACCAAACAAATAAAGATTTAAAAAAAAAAGTCATAAAAATGTATGTTTTACAAAGGAAAAGGCTTGCTTATTGATGTACGGGGATAGCTAGCTGATTTGGTGATTTTCTAGTTATTGGCAGTTTCAAAAGATGCTCTTATGTGATAATATGCTGCCCTTATAATAGAATTGTGGGACTTCTAGTGCCCAAGCTACTGAAAAAACACACAATGGGGAGAAGAAACACATACCAGCTCTAACAAGCTATGGGCCTTCAAGTTTTAGGAAAGTAACCTAGGCAACTGTCAAAACGCATATATCAAAGATGTGATTTTATTGCAAAGTTAGTGGGAAGCTAGTAATGTACTGCCCAGCTGTGTGACCTCCAGAATTAGTGACTTTTAAATAAGTCAACTAAGAGCTAGTAAAACCAGGGGTTTATTTTTGTTTTTCTTCCATGGTAACCCTTTCAACAACAAACTGAAGGTCTAGTTTTGTTTCCTATGTCCTCTGGCTGATACAGAAGAAATGTAACTCCAAACCTGCTAGATGTCAGATGTGCTGAATTCATGTCCTTTGAGATAGAAGAATTAATTCCAAATGACAGTGGAGGTTAGGCATAGGAAAGGTTTATTGAGAAATAGCTCCTGATAGACAGGTAGGGTTTCAAGTGAGTTGTCACTAAGGTCTTTGTCATGGGTAATTTAGTCACAATAGAGGTACAACGTGGGTCAAACTATAATTGACCTATAGGAGTACAAGTACAGCCGATTAGCTAATATTTTTTTTTTTTATCTTTTTGAGACAGGGTCTCACTATGCAGTTCAGGCTGGCCTTAAGCTCACTTTGTAGCTCAGGCTGGTCTTGAACTCACAACAATCCTCCTGCCTCAGCCTCCCGAGTGCTGGGATTACAGGCATGCGCCACCACGCCCGGCTAAAATTCCACAGTCTTTTTTTTTTTTTTTTTTTTTTGTCTTTGTGAGACAGGGTCTCACTATGCAGTTCAGGCTGGCCTTAAGCTCACTTTGTAGCTCAGGCTGGTCTCGAACTCACAACAATCCTCCTGCCTCAGCCTCCCCAGTGCTGGGATTACAGGCATGCGCCACCACGCCCGGCTTCCAATTAGCTAATATTGATCCAATAGGGAAACAGGTCACATAGCAAGGGTATATGGGAAGAACAAAGGCATTTTTGAGAAGGGATGGGTCCAGAGTCTCTGGTCACCTATCTAGGCAACTGATGCCTATCTGGACTTCCTGAATCAGGTGGTGCCAATGACAGTATAATTCTAAGTTATTGCTTATCCCTTGCATGTTCCACTGGGAAAAGCACAGCACATGTCACACTTTACTGTAAGGGCTGAGGAATGTAGTATAGATGTATGCAGAAGAAAAAAAGAGAACAGTAATTTTGCTATTGTCCACCAACTAAGTCTCCACCATATTCAATTATGTGTTTTGCTTGTTGTCTGGTATGACACAAGAACCTCAAATTCACCTAAACAGTAAAGAACGCTGGGCCAGCAAGAAAGCTCAGCAGACTAAAGTGCCTGCTTAGGTAAGCTTAGGCAAGTGCAGGGACTGCGGTTCGATCGATCCTGGGCACCACGTGCTGTGCCAGCCCTGCCCCCAGGGCAGGCTGAGCCAGCTAGAATCTGGGCATAGTGGCATATGCCTGTAATCCCAGTGCTGGGGAGGCTGAAAACAGGACAATCACCATGAGTCCAAGTTGCATAGTGAGACCGTACAATAAACAAATATATTAAAACAAACAGTAAAGAACTCTGGACTGGTCATTCACATCCCATCAAGTATTTCATTTACTGAAAGGCAGCAGCATCATTCATCCAGTTGTTTAAGTCAAACACAGAAGTTTTCTGTAATTCATTTTTTATCCTCCTCTTCATCTAATGCTTTAGGAATTCCTGTCAATGCTATCCCCAAAACATATGTATTTTTTGCTTTTGTTATTTGTTTTTGAAACAGCATCTTGCTATGTAGTTCAGGCTGTTCTTGAACTTGTGGCAGTCTTCCTCAACCTCCTAAATGGGCCACCATGCCCAGTCCCCCAATATACCTTAAATCTATCTTTTCTTTCCATCTTTACTGTCAAATCCTTAGTTCAAAAACATAAAAGTAATGTACCATCTGGATTATTCCAACAGTCCTAGTAGTATTCTATTCTCTATATAGCAAATTTTAAAATGTAAATTTGGTTAAACTCTAGTTTAAAATATTCCAGTGATTTAGAATAAAGTCCAAAGCCCTTAGTATGATCCCTGAGGCCATGCATGATGCAGTCTCTGCCCATTCATTCACCCTTCCTCACTTTACTCCAGCTACAATGCTCTTCTTGTGAAATCAGTTAGGGCTAGATGTCTCTGGACACAGATTCCTTTCCTTTATTAATAAAGTATTAAATTTGCTTTTTAGGAAAACCTTTTAGAATTCACTAAGGTACTATTTGGAACTGGCTTTTCAAAAATGGATATACACAGAGGAAGCCACCTTATCCAGCCAATAACCTACTGGCTTCACAAGCTCAAACATTTCCCCCACAAAACATGCTACCTATGAAGAGGCATGATGATCTATGTCAAACCAAAAGAACCCTAAGAGGACTCCTTCTCTTCTTCTTGTTAACTAATTATTTTTTGGCAGAACTGGGGATTGAACTCAGGCCCTTGTGCTTGCCAGGAAAGTGCTTATTCCACTGAGCCATCTCCCCAGCCTCCTTCTCTTCTTCTATCACTACACTGTTTGCCCTCTTTCCTCAGAGATCAGAGAAATCAGAGAAGCAAAGAGGCTGGCCTCTTTGCTGGATGACTGTACATTAAAGCCTTCTCTTTTTGCTAAAACCCAGTACCAATATACTGGCTTTTCATGACCATCAAGCAATAAGTACTTGACTAGTATCATGTAATGCTCCTTGAACATATTTCACTTATTCCACTTTTAAGACGTTTGCACTTGCTGTTCTACTCCCAAATTTCTTCCTCCAATTGTCTGGATTTCTAATAGTATTCTACTCTTTTCTCAAGGCTTATCAACTTTAATGAAACCCCATCCCTAATCATCTAGTGCAAAACAGTCCCACATCCAATTATTCTTACATGTTTATTTTCTTTTTTTATATCACACTATTTTTCTCTGTATACTAACAGCTTCCTTTTCCAGAAGGGCCACAAGCAGGTGTCTTGACTACAAATGTTTCCTCAGGGTCTATCAGGCCTAGTATACATTGGTGCTCAGTCAATAATTGATGAAGAACCATCAAGAGGTGATAATAGAATGGATATGTGATCCCAGGACTTGGGAGACTAAGAAGGATTCAGTTTGAGGATAGCCTGGCTACAAAGCAAGACCCTGTCTTCAAAAACAAACCAACCAAATAAATGACAACAAGAACCTAAACAGGTGGGAGTGTGATAGGCTAATGCTCCTGAAAATTCTTTGAAAGGTTCTTGGTTTACACCAAGAGTACAGACCTGGGTTCCAGTTCTAGCTTCATTAGTTTTTGGCTATGTGCAGATGGGTTCAGGTGCCCAGAGAACAACTGAAGACAGGATAAAACTTGCCATTTCTGCCTTTATACATCTTTTGGTTTGTGTTATAAAGATTTCACGTACCTTGATCAAAGTCCGGGCCTATGAATGTTTCTTAGGACTTGAACTCAGGACCTTGTGCTTGCCAGGTAGGTGCTTGTGCTGCTGAGCTGCATCCCCAGCCCCTCCATGAATCTTCTGATATACTAAATGTGAACCTTAAAACTTTGGCTCAGATCACTGTTCACTTCCCAGCATTGGCCACACTGACTAAAGTTCATCTGCTCAACAGTACTGTCATCTCCTTGGCTGGTGGGTGGCTGGGGATGGTCTGTCAGGACCATACTTCCTCCTAAAATGCCAGTAACAAGCCCTCTAAACTTTAGTTACTATACCTATAAACGAGGGATAAGAAGATACTCCCCAGCACAAAAAGTGATTAGCAAGCATGTTAATCACTTAAGGAACAGTTGTTAGCTCTTAATTTGCATAACCCATCTTATTCCCCTTAAAGACTGTGATCAGTCGTTTAGATTGATATGCTTGGTGCTGACCAAATCAAAGGAGGCCAGCTTTTTTGGAAAAAGGGAAAATAGGATTTATTCAAAGCTAGCTCCAAAAAGATGGAGAGTCCTATTGCCTCATATCACCACCTTCCCATGAACAGGTGGGTAAGGTTTTATAGGAACAGAGAGGAGATGGAACACAGATAATGCACATGTCCATGTCTGCTTTATCATTTCCAGCCATCTTCACCTAGCTGATCCCTTTCTTGTGGAAACTGGGCTCTGACCTCCTGGGGCTGGCATCTCTATCTTCTGTAATTTTATCTGGATTGAGAAAGGGTGTGTGTGTTGGTTTTGTGCTCAGAAGGAATTTTGAAAGAATTATTTCTACAAGAAAAAAAATATATAACTTTTAAAACTCCATTTTGCAGTGCCAGCTATACGACAACACTAAAATAAGCAACAATGGGACATTCACTTGCTAGTATTTTGTTTTGTTTTGTTGAGACAGGATCTTGTTGTGTAGTTTAGACTGGCCTGGAATTTAGTATATGAAGCCTAGGCTGGCCTTGAACTCACTGGGGCAGGAGGTAATCCTTCTGCCCCAGTCTCCAAGTGCTGAGGTCACAGGCCTGCACCATCATACTGGACCATCCCCGGCTTCACCTGCCAGTTTTTCTAACATTCTCTTTCAGACTCCCTGGAGTGGAGCCTTATTAAATCTCTGGTTATTGTCCTGCAGTCACCCCCGTTTCCAGGAAAAGCAGTCTTGAAGACCACCTCATGGTGAGGTCACTCACCTACCCCTATGAGGAAAAAACAAGCATCACATGGGAACGGATTATTAACTTCATACCATAAAGATTGCTGATCATCCCTACAGAATCAGTTCGAGATAATGAGATAATTAACCAGGATTATACCTACCCTGATAGTTTTGCAAACGTCTTGCCTTTGTGTTTTGTTTTCCGTATCTATAAAACTATAAAAGTTCTGTCTGCACCTCAATGACGGATCATGAACCGTTCTATTTGTCCTTCCCAGCGTTCACGCTGACTAAAGCTCCTCTTTTGCTCAACAGTACTGCTCATCTCCTTGGCTGGTGGGTGGCTGGATATGGTCTGTCAGGAACCCAGAAGCCCAGTATTTCGTCCTAAAGCACCGGTAAACCTTAGTTACCAAATCTATAACGAGGGATAAGATACTCCTCAGCGCAAAAACCCTATCTTCCAGAGCTTCACAAAATACACAATTCCGTTCCCCTACAGCAGCACCCTTTCGGTTCTCAGTTCCCTCTTCTGTAGCACCCACCCGCCTCCACGATCCTGTCCACTGTGTTCCTCGAGGAATAACTCATCGCGAGGCCGAGGTAATGGATGAGATACCGACGCAGGCGCAGTCACTCTTGTCCCGCGGCGACCTCCGACGGCCCAGCCCAGTCAGGCCGCTTCCGACGTCATTAGCTCCGCGCCAGCGCAGCTGAAGGCCCGGGGGCCTATGTGGCCTGGGGGCGACCCCAGGGAGGCCTAGGTGGGCGCCTGCAAGCTCAGTCGCATGGCTCGGGGGTGGCGCGGAAGCACCAGAAGGCTGTGGCGAGGGGCGTTTGGAGCGGCGGAGCGGTGGAACTGGGCGGCTGAAGCGGCAGCCCGGAGCTCCCGCCGGGTGCAGCGCGGGCGGGTGGCTGGCGGGGCTGCCCGGCGCGGGTGTCCCGGCGATGTGTGGCGCTGAAGCGGCGGCGGGAGCAGTAGTGGCGGCGGCGACGGCAGCGGGCTCGGCTTCGGCTTCGCGACGGTGGCGGAGGCGGAGGCGGAGACGCAGAATACTTTTCAGGCCCTGGCGAGCCCGGGTTTAACTGGCGGCCCAGCGAGGCCCCCGCACAAAGCCCCGGGCCGAGGCCCTCCTCGCCTCGCCCTGCCGCGGGAGCCTGCTTCCCCGGCCGGCGATGAGGCCGGGAGGCAACCGCGCGGGGCCCAGCACAAAGGTTTGTCCCCAGGGGCCGCCGCCGCCACCGCCACCGCCACCGCCACCGCCACCACCAGCCTAGAGCCGCCCCCCGAAGCCGATCTGGCGCCAGGGCCCTTGTCTCCTCCTGTCGCTAGTGGCGTTTGCTGTCCGTCTTCCCGAGACCCAGGGGCCCGATCTCTGAGCCCTTTGCCCCCTCGGCTGCTAGGGGACAGAGCAGCTGCGCAGCCTGCGGCTCTCTTGGCTCTGGGGGCCTCGCGGAGCATGTCGGAGGAGAACGACATGGACAGAGCCATCAAGGTAAGGAAAATTGTCACCTCGCCTCCTTTGTCCGGACTCGTTTCTCCTGCAGGCTAAAAAAAACGAGGAAAATCGAGCCGAGAGGTTTCAGCACATTAGTGTTGCGTCCTCCCCGAGATTTAGAGGGACCACTTTCGAAGGATGCGTGTGTGTGTGTGCGCGCGCGCGTGCAGTGACCGACGCCTTCTCGCTTTACTGTTTATCGTGATTTGCTTTCACTGCTAGAACGAACGTGAGTGCTGTTAAGATACTAGCTAGCTATGCGTGGGAGAAAGGGGAATTAGCGTGATCTGTGATTCACAGATCCAAGAGAAAAGCAAACAAATGTTCAAAATGACCAAAATTATGTCTTCTAAAACGAATTTGTAGCTTTTTCTTTTAACAAGATTTATACATTAAGTCAGTTACCTAGCTTGCTAACCGTAGCAACAAAATTAGAATTACATATTCTGAACACAAACTTAACATTTAATGTATTACTGATTTTACAGTGTTAAAATGAACCCATTGTATTTAAAAAATTTGCTTTTCCTAGCCGGGGAGATGGCTCAGTGGAATAAGAGCTTCTCTGGCAAGTATGAGGGCCCAGTTCCACCAAAACAAAAAAATAAAAAATTTACTTTTCCCTTGAGGGACAAGAACCTATTGGCAGCTTGGCTTTATTTTCCCTTTCAAGATGCTTCACCAAGTAGTCACTAATGAATAACTATTTTATAACTCACCCTGTAACAGGTTTTTTTTTTTAATTTTTACAATCATTTATTTATTTGCTACAGGGTCTCACTAAGCAGCTAAGACTCATAGTGACCACCTGTCTCAGCCTCCCCAGCACTGGGATTACAGGTGTGTATTACCAGCACCCGATCTCGGTGGGCATGGCATGGGTACTGCAGATCAAACCCAGGCCCTTGCGCTTGCCAGGCAGGTGCTTAGACCACTGAGCTATCTCCTCAGCCCCCTTGTAACAGTTTTTGAAGTGGGGTGTATATAGTAGGAGAAATCATTCATTAGTCATTCCAAAGAAACAGCATTTTGAAGTTGGCATCAACATAAAACAGACACATTACAAAGGTTTTGTGTGTGTGTGTGTGTGTGTGTGTGTGTGTGTCCATCTGTCTGTGTGGCCGTGCTGGGGATTGAACCATGGTTTTTTTTTTTTTTTAACCAGATAAGCCTATCAGTAAACTACATTCCCATTAGGAAGATCAAGTTTTAAATGCATATAAATGGTCTTTTCTATATGCATTTTTTTTTCCTTTTCAGATTTTAGTATATAATCTGTTGCTTGAAGTTGTATGACGTATCCTGAAGCAAAGCTTAAATGGCAGATTTTTAATTTTTAAGTTCAGGTATCTGGTTTATGACAGGTACCCTCTTAGGCACAAGTGGTGAGAGTGAGAGGTGGTGGAATTAGGTAATGAACATTGATAGATGACTAAATACAGAAAGGGTGAGTAGTAGTATTTTAGCTAGGGTAGTGAGTGAGAGAAGTAAGTAGGTGAAATCTGTGTAGGGCTTTGAAGGAGAGTGAGCAAGCCACCACTCTCAAGAATTTTGCGGGCAGGGGCCACAGCAACTATAAAGGCTCTGAAAACAAAACAAGCAAGATGGTTGGAATGCAGTGTAACATTACAGTAAAGCAGTGGGAAACTGTTCAGGAACTTGTAGGCCATTAGAAGGGGAGCTGTAGGAGAGCTAGGCAGAAGAGGGGCACAGTTACAGTGGACAAGAATATAAATTAGGAGGCAGTGCTGGTGGTTAACTATTTCTCAGTGAACTCGTGGGTTTGAAATCTCGACTTTGACTGGGCATGGTGGTGCACATCTGTAATCCCAGCTCTGTGGAAAGCTGAGGCAGGAAGATCACCACAAATTTAAGGCCAGCCTAGGCTACATAGTGAGTTCAAAGTCAGCAAGAGCTACATAACAAAACCTTGTCTCAGAAACAACATAAATTCATCCTTGCCATTTATTCTGTATGTCCTTATGTAAATTACTTTACTTCTGTGTTCCTTAGTTTCTTATCTGTGAAAGTAGTCATAAGATGACTCCCCCAGGCATAGGATTTATTTGTTTTTTTGAGATAGGGTTTCATTATCCAGTTCAGGCTGACCTTGGAACTCTCTTTGTAGCAAGGGCTGGTTTCGAATTTGCAGTGATCCTCTTGCCTTGGCCTCCCTGAGTGGGTGTACACCCAACTAAATAATTTAGTTAGACAAATGTACTTAAATGTGTGTAGTCTTGTTTAGTTCTTCAATTGATGGGCATTTAAATTTCTACTTTTTAGGTGTTATGAGTAAAATGATAAAACCGCATATTTGGGGTGAATATGTTTTAAGTTTTTCTGAATAGATACCTAGGTGTGAAATTACTGGTATGTAGGATGGTAAATTTATGTTTCATTTTGGTTTTTGTTTGCTTCCTTGTTTTTGTTTTTGTATGGAGAATTGATCTCAGTGAACTCGTGGGTTTGAAATCTCAATCCCAGGTTCCACCAAACACTGCAGCTGAGCTATATCCCCCACCCTATGTTTACTTTTTTTAAAGAAACTGCCTAACTTTCATAGGGTGGTTGTGCCATTATTGCACTAGGGATGTTTGAAGGTTCTAATTCTGTTTTTTTCCCAGATTTTATTGTCACAAATATTTAGCATTGTTGGTTTTCTGTTTCAATCAAGCTGTTATGTGTGTAGTAGTATCTCATTATATTTCATTTTACTTTTTGAGAGAGGGTTTCACTGTGCAGTTGAGGCTGGCCTCGAACTCACTATGCAGCCCAGGCTGATCTCAAACTCATCAATCTCCCCCAGTACTGGGATTACAGGTGTGCACCACCACTCCCAGCCTCAGTGTGGTTTTAATTTTCTTTCTTTTTTTTAATAGACTTTTATTTTTGTTTGTTTATTTATTTACTTTGGCAGATCTGGGGATTGAACTCAGACCCTTGCACTTGCCAGGGAAGCGATTATTCTACTGAGCCATTTCCCTGACCCTATGGTTCTAATTTTCATTCCTGAAATGACCATCATTTCATGTGCCTGTTTGTCATTATTTGCCATTTGTATCTTTTTTAGTGAAAAATCTATTCAAGTCTTTTGTGCATTTAAAAATCAGATTGTTTTACGGAGTTGTAAGAGTTATTTTATCCTGAGTACATTAGCGTATACTCTGTTACTCCTGAACATTATTTTACACCATTCTGAATTTTTTTGTAATGAACTATAGTCAGATGTTTTGTCTTTTTTTATTTTTTATTTTGGCAGAACTGTGGATTGAACTAAGACCATTGTGCTTACCAGGGAAGCCCTTATTCTACTGAGCCATCTCCCCAGCCCCTGTCTTGTTTTTTTTAAACAGTGCCTTGCTATGTAGTCACTATGTAGCGCAGGCTGACCTTAAACCAAGGTGATTCTCTTCAGCCTCCCAAGTACTGAGATGGGTTTGTCTGAGTTCCAAGAGTTTTTATTTTTATTTATTTATTTTATTATTTATTTTTTTTTTTTTTTGTCTTTTTGAGACAAGGTCTCACTATGCAGTTCAGGCTGTCCTTAAGCTCACTTTGTAGCTCTGGGTCTCGAACTCACAACAATCCTCCTGCCTCAGCCTCCCGAGTGCTGGGATTACAGGCCTGCACCACCACGCCCGGCTTACCAAGAGTTTTTATAAATGCTAATAAAAGTCTTTTGACAGAGACAGGATTGGTGGAGGCATCTATGACTTATGTTGCCACTTTTTAAAATTTTTTATTTGAGACTGATCTCCTATACTTCTACCTTATCCTTGTCTGGCTATATTACCATTTTTCCCCCCAGTACTAGGGATTGAACCCAGGGCCTTTCCATTTTATATCCCCTATCCCTTTTATCTTTTACTTTGAGATAAGGTCTTGCTAAATTGCCCAGGTGGAAATTTAACTTTGAATCCTACCCTAGCCTCCCTCCCAGGTGCTGGGATTACAAGTGCTTGCCACTGCACTGAGCTGTGTTACTACTTTTTGAGGGGTGGGGGGGTCTGGAGTCAAACTCAGGACCTCATTCTTGCCAAGTAGTTGCTGCACCGTTGAGCTAAATCCCTGGCCTGTTAGCACTTTTTTTTTTTTTTTTTTTGCAGAACCAGGGATTGAACTCAGGCCCTTATGCTTGCCAGGAAAGTGCTTATTCCACTGAGCCATCTCCCTGGCCCCATGTTAGCACTTTTTAATGTCTTTTGAAAAGCAAATTTTGATGAATTTCTCTTAGCATATTTTATACACCACTTTTGTACACTTATCATATAAGTAGCATGTTCTAGGAAATCTTTGCTTAGTCCACGGTCACTAGATCTGTCTGTCTCTCTTTGTGCTGGCTGTTGAACCCAGGGTTTCATGCAAGCTAGGTAAGCACTCTGTCACTGAGCTATACTCACTGCTTTATCTTCCAATTTTTATTAAACATAGATATCTGATTGTTTCAGAAACATGTTAAAAGACTGTCTTTTGCACATTGAATTAGTTTGGCATTTTTGCTGACAGTTTATTATAAGTGTATACTTATTTTTGGGTTCTCCATTCTATTTTATTGATTAATATGGTTGTCCTGTCAATACCACATTTAAATACTAAGAACATTATAGTAAGTTTTCAAATTGGGTAGTGTGAGAAGCAGTTTTGACATTTTCACAACTGTAGGCTATTTTAGTGTTTATTTCCAAACAAATTTTAGTACCACTTTATTAATCTCCCCCTTCTCCACACACACAAAAAAACCTAATGGGCTAAGTGTGATGGTGCACACCTGTATAATCCTAGGCACTCGGGAAGCTGAAGCAAAAAGATTGCAAATTAAAGGCTATCCTCAATAATTTGGTGATATCCTGTCCCAAGAAAGGGGGGCTGAAGATGTAGCTCATTGATAGAGCATCCCTGGATTCTGTTTTCAGTATTGCCAGAACAAAACAAACAAGCAAAACCTATGCTGGGATTGATTAATTGATTCTGTATTTTAGGGAATGGTCTACAGGGTATTCAGGGTGTCATTACTAGATCTGACTCATAGTGATCTGCCTGTTTACAGCCTCCCAAGTGCTGGGATTACAAGTGCGAGCCACCATGGCCAGTCTCAATTGCCATCTCAGCACTCCCTTGGGGTGGGGCTGGCACAGCAGGCCCAGGGATTGAACCTCTGGCTCCTGCACCTGCTTGCAGGCACTTTAAGCCACTGAGCTGTTTGGCTGGCCCTTGTGCTGGGATTTAATGGGGATGACACTGAATAGTTGGGGGACAGTTTAACAATATTATCTTAATGCATCTTTGAGGATCTGCAGGAGAAGATAATTCATTTAAAATGAAGTAAAACTGGACAAGTCTTATGGCTAAAAGATAAAACACTTGCCCAACATGCGTGAGACCCTGGTTTAATGCCCCACACAATACATGTTAAACACTTCTTTGCTGCAGGAGGTGTGTCTCCTGACATTCTCAAAGGAGTGATCACATACATGCTGCTATTCTACTAAGACCTGTATGCTTGAATATGTTATTCAAATTATGGGGGTATGAAAACAAGTTGTTCTACAATTTTTAATTGGGAATCATTTTTTCCTATTTTAATAGGAAACTTCCATTTTAGAAGAATACAATATCAATTGGACTCAGAAGCTGGGAGCTGGAATTAGTGGTCCAGTTAGGTAAGAGACCAATGTGAGAACTGTTACAAAATTGCTGAGAAAGGTTGCTGGAAATGTATTTTGAATTAAAAGCATCAGGTGTACTACATTTAAGAAAGCTGTAATTTGACAAGTAGGTTTTTGTTTGTTTTGGGGGGGTTTGAAGGTGCTGAGAATTGCAGCTCCTTTTTTTTGGTGGAACCTGGGATTGAACTCATGCTCTTGCGCTTGCCAGGGAAGCACTAATTCCACTGAGCCATCTCCCCAGCCCAAATTTTTTTGTTTGTTTGTTTTTGGCGGAATGAGAGCTTGAACTCAGGCCCTTGTGCTTGCCAGGGAAGCGCTTATTCCACTGAGCCATCTCCCTGGCCCTGAGATGAGTTTTTTTTTTTTTTTTTTTTTTTTCCAGAACTAGGGGTTGAACTCAGGTCCTTGCGCTTGCCAGGCAAATGTTTATTCTACTGAGCCATCTCCTCAGCCCCCGGTGCTGAGAATTGAACTCAGGCTCTTATGCCTTCTGAGCGCATCTTTATCACTTTATAATATGGACTCATTTAAGATGTTGAGACTGTGAGGCTACTGTGAGAGTCTTCTTTAGCCAGCAGAAGCTGTTTCATTGGCTTGTTGTGAGTTCATGTCACCTATTCAGGAGCCGAGACCTGGGCATGAACAGCTGGGAAGAGGAGTGAGATGCTTCTCTGCCTTGCCATCTGCTGCCCAAGGGGCAGGTTTGTTCTGATACACCTGTATATATCTTTGATGAGAAGTATAATTCTCAAAGAACAAACTCTACAATTAATTTTCACTCTAACATACATAATTGCTGATTGAATTTTTCCCTTCAAATCTAGAGTCTGTGTGAAGAAATCTACCCAAGAACGGTTTGCACTGAAAATTCTTCTTGATCGTCCAAAAGCTAGAAATGAGGTATTGTTCTTTATTGCCTTGTCTTCCCTAAATTTTTTTTTATTAATTTTATTGAGAAACAAATAGCAATGAGACAGTTTCACAACCAATTAATAGGACAGTTTCAATAATTAATACATTGTGTATTGTCTTTGTAGTGGTTATTCATAGTACAAGATGCAGACATGATATCCTGTCCAAATACTATTAGTACAAATCTTTCTTCTCATTGAATTAAGAGAAAGTAGCTGTATATCTATCCTATTTTGTATATACAGATACAAAATGGTCCTTCATTTATATCCCTTTTTTTGTTTAGTTTTGTCAGAGATGGCTATTTCATTGCCATTTAAATATTGTAGGTGTGTGAATTCAGCAAAATAATCCAATATAGTCCATTGTAGTAGTGGTTTATCTGTAGGACTGGCAATGTCAGAAGTTGTTGACTTGAGACTTTTACAGCTCAGTATATTAATATGGCCTTTCCTAAATTTTTGAAGTGCCTAATAAGATTTGTTCTTTTTTTTTTTTTTTTTTTTTTTTTTTTTTTTTTTTTTTTTTTTTTTGTCTTTTTGAGACAGGGTCTCACTATGCAGTTCAGGCTGGCCTTAAGCTCACTTTGTAGCTCAGGCTGGTCTCGAACTCACAATAATCCTCCTGCCTCAGCCTCCCGAGTGCTGGGATTACAGGCATATAACCCGGGCCACCATGCCCGGCTAAGACTTGTTATTTTACAAGTAAGGCAGATTCCTGGAGGGAATACAGAAATGCATAAAGAATTTTGTTAACATACTTTTGTCTTTATTCATGTTTCATTATACAGTAGTCCTAGATCTTTCAGCATGGAGGTTATTAGGGGTCTTATTATTATTATATAATAATAATTATTATTATAATTATATAATAATTATATAATAATTATAATAATATAATAATAATTATATAATAATTATTATATAATTATATAATGAATCCTCTTATTGGAGTTAGTAGGGTCTTATTTCCTTTTGTGGACTCTGACATATTTAGAGTTCTGTTTTTACTCATTGAAAATAGTGCCCCCCCAAAAAAAAAATAGTGCCCAAAGGGTGAAGATAAAATATGACCCAGAATTGTGTGTGTGTGGGGGGGGCAGATAAATGTTGTTTAAAAAGTGATGCTTCAGGAGGACTCCAAGGTTGTGTTTCTAGTTTTTAGAAATATACATTGTTTTAAAATTTATTTTCTTATTTTTGGAGATAGGATCTTGCTGTGTAGGTCAGGCTGGCCTGAACTCAAACTTACTGTGTACAGTCCAGGCTGACCTTGAATGTGTGGTGGTCATTTGGGTGAATTATCCCCTGGATGTTCTCAGCCTCCCGGGTGATGGGATTATAGGTTCCATCATATAATGAAAGACTCTTTTGTTTAGAAGTAGAATGAGTTATTTGCTAAAATTTTCATTTGATTATGGAACAATAGAAAGCAAATCTATTAGTGAGGTTTTCTTTGTGGAAAGAACATCAAGGAGATAACTGGTGTATGAAAATACTGGTTTTTTAAATATTTTAGAGATGAGGTTTTTTTCCTGAAGTGGGCTTTTATCACTTGGACCTAGTGTGGTCATTTTTTGGTGGGAAATTTGAAGAGAAAATGTTTGCCTCCCCTTTGCACAGAAACATTTCTTTTGTTCTCTTTAAGGTACGTCTGCACATGATGTGTGCTACACACCCAAACATAGTTCAGATTATTGAAGTGTTTGCTAACAGTGTACAGTTTCCTCATGAGTCCAGTCCCAGGTAAGGCTACACAGGATCACTCTAATATGTGTATGGGTAGGCCAAGGTGTAGCAAAGTTTTCTTCCTTCTTTTCCCTTCCTCTCCTTTGACCTTCTTCCTACCCCCCTTTTTCCCCTCCCCCTCTGTGTTTTGGAAAATTTCAGATCTTTGTGAAAGCACAGAATTATATAATGAATCCTCAGGTACTCACCACTCAGCCTCAACATCTACCCATGATTATTTTGATTACTTTTTTGCTTTATAAAAAGCATTTAATGTGAAATTTAAACAGATTCTATTTTAAATTTGCCCCATGTTATTCTAGGCAATGTCTCAGAGGCTGATACAGTAAAAAGCTCTGTTGTTTAGTCTGACTTTGCTTTCAAAGGAAGAAATTCTTGTGAGTTCGAGACCAGCCTGAGCTACAAAGTGAGCTTAAGGCCAGCCTGAACTGCACAGTGAGACCCTGTCTCAAAAAGACAAAAAAGACAAAAAATAAAAAAATAAAAGGAAGAAATTGACATTATTCTTTTAGCTGCCACATGTTTTGAAAGCACATGAGGTGGCAATCTTAGTCTCTTATAGGGAATTCATTGGGAAGATTGAGGTGTAAATTCATCATGATAGCAAAGAGACACCAAGGAAAAGCATCCATTAAAATATTTCTGAACTTTATAAAGAAGGGCAGCTACTAACTTGGGAGGTAAGGTGTTTCACTGAGGCTAGATAAAGGAAGACTAGCCCTTGAAAGGAGGGTAGGAATTTTATAGTTGGAGGGAAGAAAAATGGAATTTTACAAACGAACAGGAATCAGTGCTAATTTTTCACATTGCTCTGTTGGTGAAAGCATTTGGATGGAATCTGGAAGCATTTTATCAAAGAATGGTAACCAAAATTCATGGACTTTTTTTTTAACATGAGAATTTTTGTTCTTATTTAATAGCTGCATTATGCTGGTTACAAACTTTGTAGATGAAATCTCTATAGTTTAGTTTTTTGTATATCAGGGTTTTTCTTGTTTGGTTTTTTTTTTTTTTTAAAAACTTAACAAAATCAAATGCTTTCAAACAGGGCTCGACTCTTAATTGTAATGGAGATGATGGAAGGGGGAGAGCTATTTCACAGAATCAGCCAGCACCGGCACTTTACAGAGAAGCAAGCCAGCCAAGTAACAAAGCAGGCAAGTTAACCCCGGTACCAATCAAACTGCCAACTATGTTGGTTAACAACTACAATTTCATTAGGGGGAATAAAAGGAACCTTAAAGAAAAGCTCTATTTGACTTCTCATTGCCTGCTTTGTTATGTAATCAGAAAGAATGTTTTAACAGGACAAATGTTATCCCTTTTATATTTTAGAGGGGGGAACGACTGTATTCTTAATTGGTTTTCATCTGTTTCCTGGTAAGATTTAAGTAAATGCTGAAAAGAAGATAATTTTACTGCTTTTGTTGACTCCCATGTCTTTAGACATGCAGCTTCCAAGCACTATAATTGGACTTTGAGATAAAATGCTGTTGATATCACCTGAAACATTGTATGGTACAAAAATATGTTCTGTGGCAGTTTGTATTGGATGCTTCTTGAGTAAATCATTTACCATTTCTGCAGATTTTTAATAGTGTTCTAAGATCTTCATAATTCTGGGTTATTCCTAGTTTTAAATCCTACTTTAAATCACACCTTGCTATAGAAATGGTTGTGTTACATTCAGTACTAGGAATCCACCTGGTACTAGCCTCTCATAAAAGTGAGAAGCTAAACCCTCAAGACCTATCTTCAGATCAAGCAAGTAGGGTAAAGAAAAGTAGGAAGCACAGCCTAACTAGGTACTAATAAACTTCCAAATTTTCCATAAGCCTTTTCCAAGCATTTTTGGATGGCTCCTTCCTGACTGATCACAGATCAACTAATATATATATATATATATATATATATATATATATATATATATATATATATTTTTTTTTTTTTTTTTTTTTTTTTTTTTTTTTTTTTTTTTTTTTTTTTTTTTTTTTTTTTTTTTTTTTTTTTTTTTTTTTTTTTTTTTGTGGAACTGGGGATTGAACTCAGGCCCTTGTGCTTGCCAGGCAATCAACTAATATTTGGATTACTGAGAAAATTCTATAGTGAGAATTGAGAATAGTAGAATGTATCTTATTTCATTGTTTTTTAAATTATATTTTTATTTTTCAAATATTAGGACTAAAAGATAAGCTCTGATACTTTAACCCCTCAAAAGTCCACACAGACAGGCAGCATTACTGTCAGTGAGTAAGGTGAACAAACTGGAACATCATTTGGAAAAGTCTGATCAGCCAGTATGAAAGTGGAGTCTGCTATCAGTTCCTTATCAAGTGCAGTTCTGAGATGCCCGGCAGTCCTGCTGCTGCCCTGCTGGAAAAGACATGCCTGCTGAAGACTGCCCAGCATGGCAGTTTCCCTTCAGTGCGTCTCACATGTAATGAAGGGAAGTGGCAGCATTTCATTTTTCCCATTTCTTACAGGGTGGAAGCAGTTTATTCTGACAGAATTGTTTTACTGTCTTCTTTGTTGTTAACAATTTGTTTTGTTTAATGCTCTGTTTCTTGGTATGCCAAGTCTTTCTTAATTTCTGCTTTAAAATTGAGACTGACCAAGGTTTTGATGGACTTAATAAATTTCTTTTAACATCTTGAATTCTCTACAATAGGGGTATTAAAAATTGTTCTTTTCTAAGAGGCTGTTGCTGTTATTGTGTCATTTTTCAGATAGCTTTGGCTCTTCAGCACTGTCACTCCTTAAACATTGCACACAGAGATCTCAAGCCTGAAAATCTACTTTTCAAGGATAACTCTTTGGTGAGAAAAGTTGCTTTTCCACATTTTAGTACTATTAGCTGTACTTTTTCACAGCTCAGAAGTGGATGTGTATGTGTTTGGGATGCTGCAGTTTCCATCGGGAAGAGGCTATAGGAAAATAGATTATTTCTTCTGCCTCTTTTCTTCCAATATACTCAGAAACTGTACCATACTCTTGGCATTAATAATTTTAGGTGATATTCATGTATATTTGTGGGACTTATTCTTGCAATATTGGGGACCTCTGGGAAGAAGTAGGAATCTATGTACTGTTACATGTTACTTTGAAACTTGATTGTTTCAAGTGAAGTAGCACCCAGGATTGATGGGAGGTGATGGGCTCACTGAATGAGGGGCCAGAAGGCTAAAGATCTTGATTTTACAGCTGACTTTGAGTTATAAAGCAAGGCGGAGTGAATGGAAATTTATTTCTCCTGTTACTAAGAACGATTCTTTAACATTAACCATTGTCTAGTTCATGTTCAGACCTGTTGATGTACTATTCATAGGCTCAGATCTCAGCCAGAAATTTCTAGGAGCTCAGAGTGGTATGTTGTGCACCTGGGTTTTCCTTTAGTGTTTACTCACAATTCTGGAGCAGTTACTCCCGTTTGATTTCAGGATGCTCCGGTGAAGTTGTGTGACTTTGGATTTGCTAAAATTGACCAAGGTGACTTGATGACACCGCAGTTCACCCCTTATTATGTAGCACCTCAGGTGAGTTTTTTTTCCTAAGGTGTATTGCCAAGCTGCCATTCTAGATTTATGTTCCTTCTATTTTGCTATGCAAAATATGTTTCAGATGGGGGAGGGAAAATTCAGCTTAAGAAGCTTACCAATTGATTTTTTCTTCTTTTTTTAATGTATTAAGTATAAGGTCTACAGGATCTCACTGTACAGATTGGACCTATAGTGATTCTTCCTGTTTTTTTAGCCTCTTGAGTGCTGGGATTACATGTAGGTGCCACCATGTCCAGTCTCAATCCATGCCTCAGCAGGCCCCATAGGCGGGGCTGGCAGAGCAGGGGAAAGGTCGAACCCTCGACCCCTGCATCTGCCTAAGCAGGCACTTATTTATTTATTTATTTATTTATTTATTGTCTTTTTGAGACATGTTCTCACAGCAGTTCAGGCTGGCCTTAAGCTCACTTTGTAGCTCAGGCTGGTCTCAAACTCAAAATCCTCCTGCCTCAGCCTCCTGAGTGCTGGGATTACAGGCATGTGCCACCACGCCCAGCTAAGCAGGCACTTTAATCCACTGAGTTAGCTGGCCAGCCCTTGCTTCATTTTTTAAATAGATAATTCATTCTTTTAAGTTGGATTTTTATGAGTTAGAGGTGTAGTTTATGTATAATAAAATACTGTAGTTCTTATCTGTTGGGAATATATTGTAGGACACCCCCCCCAGTGGATGCCTGAAGTCACAGACAGCACCAAATCCTAGACGTATTATATATATTTTTTCTATATATATATTCCTGTGATAAACTTTCACCTTTTCATTTAAAGAAAGAGTTCTTTTTGCAGTGGGGGTGTTAATGAATATTGAATCCAGGGCCTTTGCACAAATCTAAGTCCTGGCCCTTTAAAAATTTTATTTATGTGCTTTTTTTAAAAATTTTTTTTATTTTGGTGGAACCAAGGATTGAACTCGGGCCCTTGTGCTTGCCAGGGAAGCACTTACTCCACTGAGCCATCTCCTCGGCCCCTGTGTGCTTATTTTTTGAGGCCACTAGTCACAAAGTCACCCAAACTGGGCTTGAGCTTTTAATAATTAGTAATTCCTGCAGAGGGCTGGGATTACTAGTGTGCCTCATTATGGGTGATAAAGGAAGCTCTTTGAGGCTTTTCTTTGGCATGTCTGAATGGTCCACATCACTACTTTATGCTTTGGGCCATTAAGTAAAATAAAGGTTACTTGAACACAAACAGTGTGTTACTGAGATGGTCATTGTGGTTACCAAGCTTGTTATTTTATTTTTTTGCACTTTAGGGAACGGTTTATAGGGTGTTCAGGGTCTCACTACTCAATCAGACTTGTAATGATCCACCTGTTTACAGCCTCCCAAGAGCTGGGATTACAGGTGCACGCCACCACCTCAGTCTCAAAGCGCCTGTCAGGCCCAGAAATTGAACCCCCAGTCCCTGTGCATGCTTGCAGGCACTTTAAGCTGGTTACTGATGCAGCATGGGTACTCTGGACAGAGAGAGAATTCAAGACCTAGGGGTGATTGAGTTGGATGGCTTGAGATGGTGAAAAACTTTAGTATGCTATTCAGAGTGGCACACAATTTAAAACTAATGAATTCTTTCTGGGATTTTCCATTTAATATTTTTGACTGGTTGATGGCAAGTAATAAAATCACAGATATGTTCCCTCCAAAAAATAACCTCAGTATGAAAAAGAGTCTGGGGAGACAGCTTGGTGATTTAAGCGCCTGCCTGGCAAATGCAAGGACCTGGGTTCAATCCCTGGTACCACATGCTGTGCTAGCCCTGAAACCGGGCATGGTGGTACATGCTAGAAAGGCTGAGACAGGAAGGATTATTACAAGTCCAACGTTCTCAGCAAGACCCTATACCAAATTAATTGAGAGAGAAAGAGAGAAGCATATGACTTCCACAGTGCAGACCCTCCACATGCAGAGGCAGAATACTCATCACTTCATAAGCTGCCTTGTTCCTTATCCCCTCCCATGCTAACTTCTGGCCCCAGAAAGCCACCGACCTAAGATGCTTTCTATTACTAATTTCACTTGTTATCAAATTTCATACAAAAGAATCATGGATGTTTATGTTTTCATTTCTTTTGATTAGTGTGTTTGAAAGGTGTATCTGTGTTGCTACAATTATTAGTCCTTTCATTACTAAGTAATATTCCATCATATGGCCAAACTGAATTTATTGTTTCATGCACTATTTGGGTTGTTTCCTAGTTTGAGGCATTATGAGTAAAGATACTAGGAACATTCATTTATGAAGTTTTGGAGACCATTATTTCTGACTCAAAAAGTACCTTTTTCTAAAATAGTTTTACCATTTTAAGGCTTTTCAAACAATGTATAAAGGTTCCAGTTGGTTCACATTCTCATACCCCATGTTTGTTAGTATTTACTTTAGTCCTTCTTCTAGTTGGTGCTTATACTTTTTTAGTGACTAAGGATGTTGTTGCTTTTTGTCTTTATATTAGCTTTGCTGAAGTGTCTGTTTGAATCTTTTCCCTATTTGTATTATTTTTTTTTTCCAATTTCTTTTTTTTTTTTTTTTTTTTTTTTTTTTTTTTTTTTTTTTTTTTTTTTTTTTTTTTTTTTTTTTTTTTTTTTTTTTTTTTTTTTTTGAGACAGGATCTTATTATATTCTGGGCTGGCCTTGAACTCACAGTGATCCTGTGAGCTCAACCCCCTTGAGTGCTGGCATTATAGGCACTGTCTTGCCCCACATTTTCCCTTTTTTTTTCTTCCATTTTTAATATTATTTTTCTTATTTTTAATTTCAGAATTCTTTATATATTTTGAATGTAAGTCCTTTATTACATGTATATTTTGTAGAGATTTCTTTCCTTTGGCTTATCTTTTCATTTCTGTTTTTGACTTTTCTTTTTTTAAATGTTTTGTTTACTTAGCTTAGGGTCTCACTATGCAGCTTGGACTCATTGATCTTCCTGTTTCAGCCTCCCCAGCACTGGGATTACAAGTGTGTGTTACTGTGCTTGGTTTCAGTGGCTGGCATGTCATCCAGAGTTTTGGGGCTGACACGGCATGCAGTACCTGGGATTGAACCTGGGTCCTTGAGCTTGTCAGGCAGGCGCTTAGATCGCTGAGCTATCTCTCTAGTCCCTGAATTTTCTTTTTTTTAAATTGGTATATTTTAATTGGTGTATTTTAAATATACATAATGGTTAATATTTATAATAAGGATTTTGTAACTATACATGATATATCCTTATTCTTTTTTCCCATCCTTCTCCCTCCCTGAAATCTTTCTTTTCCTCATTTAAAAAAGCTTTATTTCCATTTTTCCTTTTTTTGTCTCTTCCTTCCTCCCCTCCACACCCAGTCCCCCTTCTCATTTGACATTTTCGTTTTCCAGTATCTGTTCTACATATTGGTCCTTATTTACACTTTCAGTTTCTCATGCCAGAGAAACAATGTATTTAAACACCTATTTCACTTGAGAATATAGTCTCAAGGTGCATCCCTTGACCTACAACTGTCTCAAGCTTATCCTTTGTGGCAGAGTGATACTCCACTATATAGAAAAACCATATCTTCTTCATCTAGTCATCGATTGATGGGCATGTAGGCTGCTTCCAAGATGTAGCTGTTATAAACTGTGTCACTATAAACTTAGGTGTACACTGTGGTGTGATACTTCTAATTCTGTAGGAAAGAAACCAAAAAAGGTGAAAATTTGGGGTTTTCTCTGTGGAATATTATGTCATCTCCAATAATGGCAATTTAACTTTTTCTTTTCCTATCCATAGTATCACTATATTTCCTTTTTTAAAATTTTTAAATTTTAAATTTTTATTTTTATTTTATTGAAGTACAAATATCAATGAGACAGTTTTAAGATACCTTGACAAGATGGATTTGATAAACTAATACATTGCAAACTGTTTTCATAATGTTTTGGTATCATAGAAGGAGCATACATGATATACTTACAGACATTATTATAGTATATGTTCCTTTTTTAAAATAGGAATTAACACATATATTTACATAGATATTTAGAAATCTATCCATATACAGCAATGTAGCAGGACTGTCTTGTGACATTTTTTTGTCTTTTCATTTATTACCCTTTAAAAAAATTTATTTGAAAGACAATATAGTAATAGTTGGTATGTCATGACAAGAAGTACATATTTAGAAGACCAGAATGACAGGCATTTCAAGTGTGACCCTTCTGTTACACTTTGGTAAATTCAATGCAGTTGCTTGGTTCACAAGTATTAGTATATATAGTTAGTCGGGGTGAGAATCCTACCATTTAACTACTAGTTTCAGAAATCTGCTGATGTTTCTCAGGATCATTGTCTTACCCATCCAGTGTGTATAAGTCTTGCCTCTGTCATGTTTCTCAGCTTTTCTCCTTGCCCTCTCCTCATTGTCCAATCCTCAAGTTCTCGCTGTCCTTTTAATTGTGTTATACCTTTCTGTTTCTAATTCTTCTTTTGAGTTATACTAGGGAGACTATACGATATTTGCACTTGTGGGTCCTTTTCCTTTTGTCTCTTAATTTTGCCAAGGAATACTTATATAATTTTTAATGTGTAGGTCTTTTACAACTTTTGCTAGATATAGTTTTAATGTTTAATTTTTTTAATGTTTAATATTTTTATGGTGTTTCAAATGATATTTTTCAGGTTAATTAATTTTACTTCATTCTTCTAATGTCACAAACTCTTATGTTGTAGCCTCAGCTGGTATCAGGGTCCTCTGCATGGGGAGCCTGTTGTCTTTTCCAGATGTTCAGTGAATTTCTGTTGATAGCTCTGTGTCTTAGAGTGAGCACTGAAAGTAGACTTGTCAAGGTTGCCCCAGGTAGCTGTGCCCCTCCTAGCTAAAGTGTAGCACTTAAAAGTATTTGCCATCAGCAGCAACTTCATGGGCTCAGTGGTTAAGATCATACCAGTGGGTCTGGGAATAGGATGGAGTTTACAGACCTGCATCCCATCATCTTTCAAGTAACAGTTTGGGGTTTGTTAGGCTTGTCCTCCTTACCTCATAGTGCTGCTCCACAGGACAGTGGAGGGTTGGCCATGATAGCACCACTGTTGCCGGTGGCTGTCTCTGTGGAGCACTTAACAGCCAAATGTGATAGTGACAAATGCTTTATGTGACCGACAAGTGTGCATTTGCTTTGCACAGGCATAAGGAATGTCCCTGGGAAAAAAGTCAGTGATCTGATTCCATGAGAGACAGGAAAAAGAAAAAAATGTCCTTTATAGGGATAAGAGGATTTGATCATTATTCTTGATCTGGGCAAGTCCTTCTTTGATTGTTAAATTATTAGGAAGAAAGGGTTGGTGAAAGTGTGTTGATGTGGAATTATTTTTTGATTATTGATTGCTATTCCCTTTTCAGCCTTCCAATTTTCTCAGGTTGCAGAATATTTGGTGGAGTGATTTTCATTAGTTGTTCATCATTAGTTGTTCTTTTTGATTGACTCTTGGCAGGTACTGGAGGCACAGAGAAGGCATCAGAAGGAGAAATCTGGTATCATACCTACCTCGCCAACACCCTACACGTACAATAAGGTATATAAAAGATATATAGCTTCATCCTGGGAATATAGGCCCTCTCTTCTGGTGGGGTATTTGTAGCCCTCTGAGAAAGGGGCCAACTGCAATGTTAATGCTTGACATTCCAGCTCAAAAGACTTATAACAGCCAGATATGCAGAAAATTCAAATCTTTGTCTGATAAAATGCAAGGTGTTCTTACCTATTTAACTTTTAGAGAACCATGGGCATGGCTACCGGTAAGGATATTTATTTGGCTGGCTGTACAGTCTACTGACCATATGAAAAGGATATAACTGGCTTGCTTTTGGAAGTAGAGGCCATTCTAAGATACCAAATGTAGAACAGTCTATGGTTTTTGTGGTACCATTCTTTCTTAACTCATAAAATATCTAACTTAAAATTGTCCTGAGGAAAGATTGCAAGTTCAAGGTCGGACTGAGTTACATAGAAAGATCCTATCTCAAAACAACAGCAACAAAACAAAGATAAAAAACAACCTAATATCCACAGTATGTACAGTAGTTGCTCCCAAATGTCACTTGGTACTATCATAGTTTATTACCTACCAGGCCATATATTGAGCATCTTTAATTTTAAAGCACAAGAGTTTTAGGATTTAGGGCTTCTGGAAACAAGTCTTGGAGATCAGAAGAAAATGAAGCCACTTGGCAACTTGAGGCAATAGGGATGACAGAGAAGGAGCTGAGGATTGTGAACCTTTTGAAAGACCTGCTTTGGCTCCACAACTCTTTTTTTAATTTCTTTTTTTATTAGTATATGTTTGCAGTACATACACATTCTTTGTGTGGAGTTGGTACATGTACATAGCACATCTTAATTCTTTCACCCATTTTTCCTCTTTTGTCGTTTTTGTATATGGTACTGAGGATCAAACCCAAGGCCTTGGGAGGATCATCCCCAGCCCCTTTAAATTTTTTTTTTTTAAAGGGGTCGGTGAGATAGCTCAGTGAAATAAGTGCTTGCCTGGCAAGCACAAGGCTTTGCTTTGTGAGTTTGATCCCTGGTACTGCTAAATAAAAAAATAAAAATAAAAATAAAATTTTTAAAAGATTTTTAAGGCAGGGTCTTGCTAAGTTTTCCAAGCCTTCCTTGAACTGAAATCCTCCTGCTTCAGCTTCCATGGTGCTGGTGTTGCAGGCTTGATGCACTATGCCTGGCTTGATTTTGATCATTTTAAAGATCCCTTTTCATCTCTAATTTTATAATAACATGTATGCATCATAGTATCCACATTCACTGATGTGGTGGCAGAACATAGGTGAGAGTGCTTGAAACACTTGTTTTCAGTCTTTCCAAGCAGCACACAGCTGTGGTTGAGAAGGAGCATGTTATCTCAGTATGAGGCTCAGTGGGGTGCTCTTCTCAGGTGCTCTTCTCCGGCAGACTCCTGTCCCACAATTCAGATCCATATTCCAAGGAAAATAGAGCTACACTGAACTAAAATAGGAATCCTTTATTAATTATCATGCAGTGAGTACTGGCACATAGTCATCTTAATACTCATTGACATGGTAATTTCTTTGTTTAGTAACATCTTTCCTTAGTGATGTAAGGTTTTGCAAATAGGCTGAGTCCTTCATGGCCAAAGGAATGCTTTTAGATAGCTTATTTTCTGGTGCCTCTCCCTACTTGGTCAAACTTCTTTGGGCCTTTTTAGAGTGGGTTGTGCTTTGTTATTTGGGCACCTATATTTGGGCATCTTAGGCTGACACAATACATTTTTCTGAGTCTTCAACCCTACCTAGGCTGACACAATACATTTTTCACAGTGAGTTGGTTTATATTCTGTTTCTTCTCTGGCTGGGAGCACAGTATCCTATACCTATTTCCAAGAATCAGATATGATCCTTGGGCTTAAGCATTGAAATAAAAGGTGACCATTTTATCTCAGACTGGCCTGCTGTGATATTGTGCATATATATCATGTTGATGGTGTGTAAAAAGTTTGACAAGCTGGACATGGTGATACATACCTGTAATTCTGGCCCTGGAAAGACTGAGGTGGGAGGATTGCCCTAAATTTTAGGATAGCCTGGGCTACATCATGGGTTGAAGGTCAATGTGGATTATACAAGAATCTGTCAGGATGGGCTGGGGAGATAGCTCAATAGAATAAGCATCTACCTGGCAAGCGAAGGGTCCTGAATTCATCCCCACTTCCGCAAAAAAAAGAATCTGTCAAGAAAGGAAAGATAATAAGAGAATGCCAAACATGGTAGTGCATGCCTATAATCTGTCTCAGCTACTTGGATGGCTGGAGCAGAAGGATTGCAAGTTTGATACCAGCCTGGACAACTAGGACTGTGTTCTGTTGCACAATAAAAAATCAAAAGGATGTAGCTTGGTAGCAAGGGACTTAGTGATGTCCTGGTTCAATGCCCAATACCTCCTAAAAGAGACAGGTTAGGTCTTATAGGAAGTCCTTAAACTGTTCTAACTCTGGTGACTTTTGGAGGTGTCAGCCTATGTATGTTAGCATTTCTCCTGAGCCATATTTTGAGGTTCTAGCTCTATTGTGAATGAGCATTTTCTTTTTTGTTTTTAGAGCTGTGACTTATGGTCCCTAGGGGTGATTATCTATGTGATGCTGTGTGGATATCCTCCTTTTTATTCCAAACATCACAGCCGGACTATCCCGAAGGATATGCGGAGAAAGATTATGACAGGCAGTTTTGAGTTCCCAGAAGAAGAATGGAGCCAGATCTCAGAAATGGCCAAAGATGTTGTGAGGAAGTAAGTCCCTGGGCTGCTGGCTGGGGAGGCTAAGAAGGCCTCAAGGTGGTAGGGCCCAAGGAAATGCTGGATAGAGACAAGTCATTTGTTTTTTCTGGTTAAGCTTCTTGTTTTACTATCACAGAAATCTCATCCCTTTAACTGCAAGGTAAGAGTTCTGAGTGTCCACACCTCAGGGGAAATGGAGCTTTTCTTCCTCCTGTTGCACCCTTAGACATATGTTCTTGAAGTAAGAAACTGAATCCAGGTTCGTCTGTGAGTATTATTAACTTAGGGCCCTAGGTGGCAAACCTCCAGATATGGCTGTCTTCTCGAATATAGGACACTCACTGGGGAGGGATCTGATTCCATGAACTGAACTGAGGTGTTAAGATGACGTGATGCTTGGCTTTTCCTTTCTTGAATGTTGTCCTAATCTGTGGTTATATTAGTTCTGGAGTCCACTCTCCAGTTTTCCCGGTGAGAGTTGGTTGCTCTGATACATATTAAACTGGGAAGATTTAGTTAAGAATTTGGGCTAGTGAATGGATGAGACAAGAGTCACCAAGACTTTTGGTATTGGAGTATTAAAGCAATCCTGAATTTGGGATGTATTTAATTTTTCTGCCCACGCAAGTTGTACACTGGTATTTTATTCCTACTGCTTGAATTCACTGACTAGTATCTCTATTGTTGGTCTGTTAAGTATTAAAGGGATAGTACTCAGAAGCCATCTTCTGACACTGCAGCTATTTCTCTGTGGAGATTACACCCTTTCAAAAATGAGCTTGTCCTGTTAGGAAAAACTAGGGACTAGAAAAAAGAACTATTCTAAAATGTACTAATAAAATTTTTTAGAATGGGGTCATGGAATCCCCATCTGTCTTCACATGATATTTCCATGCTATCTGTTCAACTCTTTAACTAAATCTTTAATGTCCTCTCTGGTTGTGTGCCAGTTTTCTGTAGAATGCATTTCTTTTCCATAGAGCAACACTCATTATCTTTCTTTGACTTTGGGATTCTTTTCTGAATAATTCTTATTTTAGAAATCTGAAGCTGTTCATTCAGGATGATCCAGAAGTTTGTACAGCATCAGAAAGGGTCAGTTATGGGCCGGGGAGAAGGCTCAATAGAATAAGTGCTTCCCTAGCAAGGGCAAAGGTCTGAGTTCAATCCCCGGTTCTGCAAAAAAAAAAGGGGGGGGGGCAGTCAGGCTTGTGATTCTGACTTGGAATGGGAGAATATATAGTTGGAAGGGAGTAGTACTACAGAGGGCTCAGGAAACATACATGGTAAGGTGAATTAGGAATTTTGTTAGCATGAATAGACAAAAAATAAAAAAGTTTTACCAAGAAAGCAAATGATAAAGAGGCATTGTGTTAGGCTTAAAAGAAATGTCAACTCCTTCTGTTTAGTTTTTGAATGTTTGCAATAAAGTAAGGCATGTGTCTTACCGCGTGATATGACCCCTCAACTAATTTTGCCACTAGTATTAAGCAAGAGTACTTTGAGTTCTTTTGTAAGTTAGAACTGTTTTAGAAATTCAATACAGAGATTCAAGATCTCAGAAGCTATAAATCATGTAAGATTACCGCAATGAACTCTAGAACTCAGTTTGAAGTATCACTGGCTTAAGCTTTTTTTGTACCATTTTTAATATCTGTCTAGTATAGAGTGGACCATTTCAAGACAGTTATCTCATAAGAAAGGGTTGGGGTGTAGTATCTCATTTCTGCTCTACAAGGAGAAAGCATAGGCCTGTGGGAATTGGTGGAAAGGCAGAAGCAGCTTTTAAAAAAAATAATTAATGGAAAGAAGCTACAGCTAATAAGAGCCATACCCTGGAACTTCCTGTGCTTCCTTGTGGGGCATCTGTGGATGGCAGCCTATTCTTTTCTCCACAGGCTCTTGAAGGTGAAACCGGAGGAAAGACTCACCATTGAGGGAGTGTTGGATCACCCGTGGCTCAACTCTGCTGAGGCCCTTGATAATGTGCTGCCTTCTGCTCAACTGATGATGGATAAGGTTTTGAATGATACTTATTTGGTTGGCTGAAAAGGCAGTGTTGAGAAAGGAATAGCTCTGGTTTCCTGAGAACCAAGAAAGAACTTATTTCCATAAAAAGCCACATCAAAGTCTGGTAAATATGTACTAATGGAACACTCAAAGGAGTGTCCTCCATATTTATGATGAAGGGCACAGAACAGTAAGGACACCCTTCCCTGAGGGGTGTACAAAAAACTGGTTAGGAACACACAAAGCGAGAACTTGTCAGACATCAAAAACTTTGCAGATTAAATTTTCTTTGAATGTTATGGGAATTCAGAAAAAGAACACCTCCAGACAGCATGTAATTTGCTGCACAAGAAGGCAGAAACCCTCACACTTAACTGTCTGTACTGTGTAACGGCTTCTAAACTCTTTTGACAAGTTCAGGCTAAGCTGTCCTAGAGGAATTTCAGTAGGCTGTCCCAAGTGTCCATGTGAAATGAAGAACATGAGCAAAAAATAGAGACTAAAATTCATCAATAGAAAGATAGCCTGGCCTCACTAATGAGCAGTCAATGAGACAAGTATGGCAGGGCCGAGCAAGGAGACACTGGGCTGCAACTGACAGGTCATGTGGGTTTTTGAGAAGAGTTTTGCTACTTGGAATATATTTTGGATGGTCATTCAGACTTGTAGTCCTGCCATCTATTTACCTCTGCAGTGATCTAGAAGTTCAAAGATGGCTCTGGAAACAAAGACATAGAGGTAGATGATGGGTGCAGTATCTATGAAGAGAAATTCTGTAGGTGTTTTTTTTCTTCAGTTTTATGTGTTTGATACAGAGTTCCACTACGCAGCTTGGAATCGTGGTCCTCCTGTTTTCAGCCTCTCCAGTGCTGAAAACTGTTTTCAGCCATCTCAGTAGACGTGCGCCACCCTGCCTGGCTCAGCATGCCCAGGGACAGAGTCGGGGATGGGGCTGACATACTATGTAGTGCCGGGGATTGAACCCCTGTGTTTGCCTAGGCAAGCACATAGACTCTGAGCTGTCTCCATGGCCCTGTTTCTGTAGCTTACTATGATGAGTATATGCAAAGAGATAGTGGCTGGTTTACATGGTGATAGGACTGACAAACAGAGAAATCAGGAAATAGGCTACTTTGGGTGAGCTCTTATAAACTACTGATACTGACTGAGGTAAAGAGGGATATCGAAATGAATGAGATGTGTACTACAGGACAAGCATGTGGCTGAGCTAAGCATTACCAACTTTAAAAGGATGGGGTTAAAGTTTGAAAAAGTATGTGAACAAAGTTTGGGTGTGGTGGTATACTGTAATCCTAGTACTCAGGGAGGCTGAAACAGGAGAACCATTATGAGTTTGAGACCAGCTTGGGCTACAAAATGAGTTCAAGGCCAACCTAAGGGTAGGGGAAATGGCTCAGTAGAATAAGCTCTTCCCTGGCAAGTGCAAGAGCCTGAGTTCAATAGTTCAATTCCCGGTTCTGCCCCCCCCCCCAAAAAAAAAGGCCAACCTGAACTGCATAGTGAAACCCTGTTTCAAAAAGATGGAAAAAAAGGAGCGAGTGAGCAGCCTAAACCAATTAAACAAATAAATAAAGCTGAGTTTAGCCAGGAGAATAGAAGAAAAAGGAGAGCAGGAGGGAAGAGAGTCTCTGCCATCTCATTCATTTGTGAATAGTTATCTTCCTCCTTTAAATGTGCCCAGTTGTCCAGAAATGATGTGACCAGGTCATGGTCCAAAAGAATTTTTAGATCCAGATTGTAGCAACATGAAGGTAGTATAGCATTTCTTAAGATCTTTTTTTTTCCCCCCTTAAGATCTTAGAAATGAAGAAGTAACATTGCTTTTTGGAGTTACTTAAAAAATCAGTACATAATGAAGCAAAACCTGAATAATGCAGAATCTTCTTAAAGACAGAGTGGTTCCTAAGGCCTAGAAGAGCACTGTAATATGACAGAGCATTCTCATTTCTAAAGAAATCATGTAGTCAGGATGTTAGTACAAAAATGGTTTTATATATAAATGTTTAGTAGCATCCATTTAAGCCCTACCTAAGATGCGGGTTGCTATTTTTATCAGGCCATTAGTGACGGATGAGGCCAGAGATGAGAAAATGTATTAGAATGGGCTATGAATACATAGGGCCCTTCAGTGAGCTTGAACTGTTTTTTTTTTTTTTTTTAACTTTTTTATTTTGAGGGTCAGGGATTGAACTCAGGACCCTGCGCTTGCCAGGCAGACGCTTATTCTACTGAGCTATCTCCCCAGCCCCTTAAACTGTTCTTGACCTGACTGCAAGCTCACTAAGGAACTCAGTGCTTTTTAAAGTTGCCAAAAAAGTTCACTTTTTTTTTTTTTTTTTTGCGGAACCAGGGATTGAACTCAGGCCCTTGACTTGCCAGGGAAGAGTTTATTCCACTGAGCCATCTCCTCAGCCCCTCTCTCCCTGCCTTTTGTCTTACTATGGTAGCTCAGGCTGGCCTTGAACTACTGGCAGTACTCCTGCCTTAGCCTCCTGCGTCCTTCAATTACAGGGTGCACTACCATGGTTGACTTCACTACTTCTTAAAATTGCCAAATTCTGTTAGAATTCAAATAAAATAGAAGTATTAAAATACTTTATTAGTCTTAACCCATCAGATATAGGCTGTGGCTTTATGTATCTGTCCTGAGTTAGCTAGCTCAGGGTGCCTTAAGGGTGGGTCTGAGTTTTTCCAACCCACAGTTGGAAAAAGGGATCATCTCATTCCTATAAAACAGCTTACTGATTATTTGGCTTTTTATCTTGGTCTGCCAATGGTGAGGATACACATTGGTCGTAAAGGCACAGACTTAAGAGTTCCAGACTCCATAAATGTTATTTTTCACTGTGAATTAGTTGACTTGCTTATCCTTTGGAATGTGGTCTTTGGGTTGGGCTAGGCTCAGAGTTCTGAACTATCAGGGTTAAGGTGACTGTGTCAACTGTGTGGGGGCAGTGAATAAAATGCTAGTCTGTAAAGTTTCTCTGGCAGCAGCTGGTCACTGCTTCTCCTACTTACTCTCCTTGGTGGCAGCGAGCACAAACTTCATTAGAATTTCTTACATTTTTCTTCCTAGTACTATGGAGGAGTGCCTAGTAGTGTGTAGCCTTTGATGGTTCTAGTATTCCCTGGCGCCTGCTGAGCCAGTAAATGTTGTTTATCAAAATTTGCAGATTATTGGGAGTTTGTGGCCTAGCTCAGTTGTTTTAAATGCCTGCTTGGGCAAAACTCAGGTGCAGGGGACTGAAATTTGATCCCCAGCTCCATAAGCTGCACCAGACCCACCCTTAAGGCACCCTGAGCTAGCCAAAAAAAAAAAAAACCCTTCTGAAATTTGTATATTATTAGCATAAGTGTGAACTTCCTTTTGAATGCTTCAGGCTTTTCCTTAGGATTTAGATATCCAGCAATGAATCTGAAAAACTGATTACAGTTTTCATATTTAGGCGGTGGTTGCAGGAATCCAGCAGGCTCATGCAGAGCAGTTGGCCAACATGAGAATACAGGACCTGAAAGTCAGCCTCAAACCCCTACACTCAGTAAACAACCCCATTCTGAGGAAGAGGAAATTACTTGGGTAACTGAGCTGTTTCTTTGATTCTTCATGGCTGTTGTGGTTGATTGCTGGAAAGCTCAGCCAAGAGTGCCTTTTTTTTTGCCTCTTACGAGCATAGAAAGGATAAACCCTTTACATAGCATCAGAAACTAGAAAAATTCTGTAATTATTTATCTGAAAATTCTTGTTAGCTTGTGTTTAGAGTTAGTATCTGTTGAGGGTTGAGTTCTAAGGTTCTCACTTTGTTGTTACTTCCCCCCTAAATTTTCAAAGCACCAAGCCAAAGGATGGTGTTTACATCCACGACCATGAGAATGGAGCTGAGGATTCAAATATTGCCTTGGAAAAGCTTCGAGATGTGATTGCTCAGTGTATTCTCCCCCAGGCTGGTAAAGGTCACACCATTTACTAATGCTCTGTGTGCATGTGTGCATGCAGATGTGTATGCATATGACAAAAGGAATGGCTTGATTTGGACTTGTCTGTTGTATCTTTGTGTTAAAAAGAAGATAAATACACTATATAAATTAGCCTAAAATAAAGAGTGGGCAGTGGAAATACAGAAATGTGATGATAAGTTCTGTGTTTCTTATGATTTCCTGTGGGCTTAATTGTCATTGTTAGGTGTATAGCATGTAATTTTGTGTTATATTAATATGACAAGGGCACAGAATGGAGGATAAAGAATGAAAATACAGATAGGGTTAGGTTGCAGGCTGTGAACATCATTTTTAGTCTTTAGAATACAACACCACATTTAGATTGTGAATATAAGGACAATACTATTTTAGTTCAGAATTAGCACTTGGCACAGGCAGCATAACTTACACGTGATTCCTTGTTGGTAAGAGCTTTCCTTCCATGTGTTCTCTCATCAGAAGGATATAATGTGAAGAGCTATTCTTAACTTATAAATGTTAGGCTTCATGGATTAAGCCAAAAAGTGACTTACTTGATTCCTTGGTTTTAAGAGAACTCATATGAACTCATGTAATATGTCTCACCCTTTTAAAGCAATGAATGAGCTGAGGAGAAAGAATGTCCACTTAGTCTTGTTTTCCCTCCCTCCTTTGGTCTTAGCATGGCCAGGTATTTTTGCTCAGTGACAGTCTGCTAAATCCTATTATTTATCACCTAATATTGAAGGAGCTATTAGAGCATTTATGTGAGGATGTCAAGAAGAGTTGATTGACTAGAAGTGGTTGATATATAATATAGGGACTAACAGTAAAGCTAGTGTCTGGAGAAGGTTTATACATCTAGTCATCATTTTTCAACTAGTTGGACATCATGTCCTCCCATCTCTGACACTAGAATCCCATGGTGCTGCAGGAAAAATGCAACTTCCTCTTCATCCTTACCAATAGGAGAGAATGAAGATGAGAAGCTGAATGAAGTAATGCTGGAGGCCTGGAAGTATAACCGGGAATGCAAACTCCTAAGGGATACCCTGCAAAGCTTCAGCTGGAATGGTAGGGCCCTTAATCACTCCTTTCCTCCAGAATGCAGAAGTGATTTTCTTTAGAATATGTACAATCTCTTTGGGGCCGTAACCTGGGGCTGTTTTCAGATGAAGTGAGGCTGGAAAATGACTGGAATATTGACAGAGTGGTATTAGCTGTATATTAATTGCCCAAGCATATGTGGATATGTAGTCCTTTCACTTGTTTTCCAGAATTCAAATAAATTATGTAATGCAGATTCAACACTGGAAGGTCCCTATTACATACCACTTTAGTAAACAAATCCCAGCTCACAGAACTCAACGTAGCTAAGCTGTGTTTGTCAGATCACTGAAGAACAGCATACACTGAAGGGGAGAAAGAAGAAAAAGTGCTAAGAAGTTGAACATGCTGATCTGCTAGCTAGAGAGGAACCATTTCACTGAAGAATAGGAGATTTACCAGATCTGCTGGTTGAAATTTTTCTCTAGGAGAACAAGTACAGGGACACATTTCCTTTCAAAAATTTAAATATTGGGGCTGGGGAGATGGCTCAATGGAATAAGCCCTTCCCTGGCAAATGCAAGGGCCTGAGTTCAATCCCTGGTTTGG
>PVKA01019565.1:0-41801 GCA_004027165.1 Ctenomys sociabilis | reverse complement strand
TAGGATGGTCCTCTTGTTTTCTCCCTGTGCTCCAACCCATGGTGACAACGACACCATGCTGGCATGCCCGCGTATTGTTGGTTTAGCAATGTCTGCATTGTACTAAAGTGAAATGGGTGTCAGGCTGTCACGCTTACACTAATTTTTAATAAGAAATCTTTTACAAGGGAGCATCTTTGGACTGTTTTTAAAACCTTCTGAACCATGACTTGGAGCCAGCAGAGTAGGCTGTGGCTGTGGACTTCAGCACAACATCAACATTGCTGTGTGAGAAATGACAATTTACGTCCATTCCAAGTTGTAAATGCTAGTGTTTTTTTTTTCCAATAAAAAGACCATTAACTTAAAAAAATAAATAAATAAATTAGAAATAAGGACAAAGGAGGAGCATGCTAACTTTGGGAAAGTGGTACAGAAAACTGGTATAAGGAAGAGATAAAAGAAGAACAGAACAACACAAAGAGGATAGAAACTATGTTCACAATCATATAAAAACAAGATCAAATAATAAACAAGGAAAAACAGAAACAAAACCACAACAGCAAACAAGAGAGAGAGAGAAAGAAGTCCACTGCCAGGTTTGTCTCTGCTGTCCCTGGTAGATAATGTGTGGGTACCAAGTCCAGATCCATGCAGATCTATTCCAGCAAGCCAGCAATAGCTTTTTGGTGGGGTAGTCGACAATCTCAGCAAGCCCGCACTTTCTGTCCTAGACCAGACTCACTTGGCCTGTAGCCATCAGCTCCCCTTCATTGCCTGAGCCCAGCTGGGAGCCACTAGATGGAACCAGCAGCCACTCTGAATGCTGAGCTCAGTGAGCTTCTCTCCAAGATATCTCCCAGACAATCACTCTCTCGTGCAAGAAGACTGAACCATCAGCACTCACCAACAGCTAATGCAATCCTTCACGTTCACTGCTCCCCTCCACGTCTGTGTCTCTATGGAGACCTCATGTCACTAGCAGTCACTGTGTGTCTGCAGGTTTGAAGCAGTCCTCTTGCAGAGTGAGTCCCATCTCAGGGAGAAGGTGCTACCAGCTATCTCCTTCCTTTTCATTGAAGATTCTCCTTTCTCTCTCTGTGGGCTTCAAGTCCTGCTTCAGATCCTTCCTTCCCTCTTGTCTTACTCACATTACTATATTCCAGGATCTGGATAGCAATACTCAGAGAAGCTTCTTCTCTGCTGCTTACCACTTTGCCATCTGGTGCCTCCTTCTTTGATCCTGTCTTTGCAACTGTCTTGGCAGGTAAGTCTTATCATTGCTCCAGTTTTATAGGTAGACACAGCACACAACAGAGAAGTGGGTAATGTGTTTGAGGTAGTAGGCTTTTAGACGTGCTTGTGGGGATCTTAGGACTAGATGTTTGGACTCCTACTGAGATCTCAGGTTTTAGTCATATGCCAAATTTTATATAAACTATTCAGGAAGGATTGATTCTGCTTTCTTACCTCATGGCAAGCACAACTCTGTTACATCTAGCACTACCAGCCCTGTCCCAAGTGTCTTGTCAGGCTGGGGGTGTAGCTCAGTGGCACAGTGCCTACTTGTCAACTGTGAGGTTCTGAGTTTGATTCCCAGCACCAAAAGAAAAAGAAAATTCGGAAACAAACATCTTTTCTTTTTTTTTTTGACGACTTCCCTTCCCCTTACTAAACATGTACTTTAAAAAGTACTGATAATGAAAAAGAGGAAAAGGAATCTAGAGATGGAGGGAAACAGGTGGGTGGGAAGAGAAGGGGAATAAAAAAATGAGATGTGTTATGTACATGTACTTACTCCTTAAGATGAATGTAAATTTCATGTATTGCAAACATGTACTATGAAATAAAATTTTAAAAAATACATTCAATGTCGAAAACATTCAGAGCAGTATCTATTTCTTATGACTACACATGTAAGTGAATACAAATATCAGAGGGCTGAACACACTATCTGCATGTTCTGTATTATAAGCTTTATACTCAGGCTGTACCAGGGTTTGAACATTAGTTTTGCCCTCTCTAATTCTGGGACCCTCTGCTTCAGTTTCCTCATCTGGAAAACAAAAAGTGTCATTATTCCTAGGGCTTGTGAGGCTCAGCTATATAACCTTAGTGAAGGGCCTGTAGACAGGGAGCTCTCAGGCAACCGGAAATCTGAACTGGTATGGTTTATTTCTGGATGTCTCCCCTAAGGCCTCATGTGCCCATAGTTGGAGGTTTCGGAAGGTGATTGGATCATGGTTATGAGATCATGAGATTAGCCCAGTGATGCACTTATAGTAAGTGTGGTTTTGAAGTGAAGCTTGGTTGGAGAAGGTAGGTCACCTCCTGTTTGGAGGAAGAGGGCAATGACCTGGAAGGATCTGGCTCCCTTCTTCCTCCTTTGATCCTGCTTGCTGCTTCCTGCATGAAATGCTGAGTTCTTTTTCCTCTTCCCTACCCATCTGCCAGGCTGCCCTGCCTAAGAGCCAGCCAACTATGGACTGAAACCTCTACAAATTATGGGTCAAAATAAACCTTTATTTCTTGAAGTTGTAGGTGCTGAGTATTGTGTTGTCACAACAAGAAAGTAACTGAAACAAGACCAGATACCTATGGTTTCTGGACAGTTTTTTTACACTCAGATATGTGTGCAAAGGTAAAACAAGCATTTTCTTTGCATCACAATAAAAGCAAAGAAACCATCCAACTGTCCACAGATTATCAAATAATGGTGTAGGTCTCCATGTGTTGATGTGAATAAATGTCCACCTATGATCATGAAAAATTGTGTTGCAAATTATTGTTTATTATGTCCTCTTTTTTGTGCCAGAAAAAGAAAGATATGTGTTGACTGTGTCTCAGAAGTTTGGAGGATATCTACCCCACTCCTGAGAATTATCTCTGCACAACAGAATCACAAAAGAATATTCACTTATACATTTTATATTTGCACAGTGGTGAATTTTTCAGCAAAGAAAAACAATTTCCTCCTTCACACACTGTCCAAAGACTAAAAAAAAGACATAAGTGTGCTTGACTTGCCTAACCTAGCAACTCTCTCCACCTCTGTTCCTCACATCTCATCCCCATCTTCTCCTTCTCAGCTATATCAACCAAGGTTCTCCAGAAAATACAGAACCAATAAGATACAGTTTCCCCTCATCTAGTTTTACTTTTCATGGTTTCAGATACCCTTAGCCAAATGTGATCTAATAACAGTAAATGGAAAGTTACAGAAATAAACAATTTGCAAGTTTTAAATAACATTTATTATGGCATATTTTAAATAATTATTCACTTTTTGTTTGTGTTACTGGGGAACACACACACAAGGCCTTCTACATAGGAAGCAAGCACTCCACCATTATGCTATATCCTAAGCCTTATTCTTTATTTTATTTTTAAGTTTTTCTTTAACTTTTTATCCAGGAAAGTCTTCCTTATTCCTCCAGTGTTTGTGGTACTGGGTATTGAACTCAGGACCCTATGCTTGCCAGGCAGGAGCTTATTATACTGAGCTATCTTCCCAGCCCTCTTTATTTTATTTTGGACAAGGTCTTACTAAGTTTTGTAGGCTGGCCTCCAAATTGTGACCCTATTGGCTGGGCATGGTAGTACACATCTATGATCCCAGGAAGGCTAAGGTAGGAGGATCACTGTGAGTTTGAGGTCAGCCAGAATTACAAAGTGAATTCAAGGCCAACTTGGACTGTATAGTGAAAATTTATCTTAAAAAGATAGGGAAAAAAAAGGTCTGGCCAAATAGCTCAGTGGATTAAAGTGCCTGCTTAGGCAGATGCAGTGGCTAGAGGTCTGATTCCCGGCTTGCTGTGCCAGCCTTGCTGCTGGGGTACACTGAAATGGTGATTGAGACTAGGCATGGTGGCACACACCTGTAATCCCAGCATTTGGGAGGCTGAACACAGGAGTATCACTACAACTCCAATCTATGCAGTGAGTCCCTCTAGACCTCGTACTAAAATACAAAAAAAAAAAAGATGAAAAAATAAAAAAATAAAGGGCAAGAGAGAAAGAAAGAAATTCAAGTCGTGATTCTACTGCTTTTGCCTGTATGTAACTTAAAATTGTAGGTGTTGCAACCACTTGATATGTGTGATCAAGCCTGACATTAATTACTCTTATTATATTATTATTGATGATAATTTCAACTGTGATTAATAAATTATAGTTTACAATAAGTATGTATGTACAGAAAAACATAGCATGTAAAATAGTATGTAAACAGTATATGTAGGGTTTCTTGCTTTCTGATGTCGAGGCATCTACTGATGTTCTTGGAACATATCCCACAATGATGAGAGGGAACCACAAACTCACACGGATTTATTTGGCTAGTGTAACTGTGGAGGATGGCAGATTTTATATATATATAGCTAGGTAGACAACCTAGCTGCAGAACTTGGAGAACAGGTGCAAAGGTATGAAATAAAGTGACTGGTCATGTAGGAAAACAACTAAACAGCTGGGTAGCAAGATTTAAAACCCAGTTGGCAATGTGGTCAGATCCCTGTTCATTGGGAATGATTAGTGTCTCAGTTACTTTTCTCTTGTTGCTGGGATGAAACACTTGCCACCCAAAATTAAGAAAGAAAGGTTTATTTAGCTGACATTTAGTGGAAGTTTCAATCCATACTCCACTGGCTCCAAGGCAGAGTGGCACATGGTAGAGTGCAGCCATTTTTGCTGTTGAAAAAAAGCAAAAAGCAAAGGGAGGAGCAGCTGCTATGTGAACTAGCAAGCCTCTCTCCCTTCCCCACATTGTATGCAGATTGCCCACCCCAGGGCAGATGTAGCACTCACACCCATAATCTCAGCATTGGATCATGAATCACAAACTCTAGAAGCCTGCCCCAGTGACTGTATGAGGCTTTGGGGGGACAGCTAAGCACAAACCATAACAACTGGTTTTTCTGTTTCTATTGTAGTGTTTTGTTTTTTCTGTATTTTAGGGAAAGGCCTACAGGGTGTTCAGGGTCTCACTACTAGATCAGACTTGTAGTGATTCTCCTGTTTACAGCCTCCCAAGAGCTGGGATTACAGGCATGCACCACCATGCTCAATCTCCATTGCCATCTTAGCATGCCCAAGGGCAGGGCTGGCACTGCAGGCCCAGGGATTGAACTCCTGGCCCTTGTGCCTGCTTGCAGCTGCTTTAATCTGCTGCGCTATTTGGCTGGCCCTTGTTTCTATTGGTTGACTTTTGCTTGAAAGTGAATCATTTACTGAAATCTTAGCATACAAGCAGTGTTCTCTATTACTCTCATCTCACTCCTTGGCCTAAAGAGAGATCCCAGGATTATCTCTGGGCTATGGGTACCAAGTTCAGCCTACAAAATATTTTTTTTTCTGAGCTTCCTGTGGTTCCTTTCAGAGGCAGAGTTCCTGAGGCTTTTTTGATTTTTGGTGAGGCTACTCTCTAAGGGCAGGTTGCTGTCTAATGTTTCAGAGAGGCTCCTCTCTTGAAACAAGGTTTCTATCTGAAGTGAGGTTCCTCCCTGATATGAGATTCATAGGTAAAGTTCCTATCTGAAGAGAGGCTCCCATCTGATGTGAGAGTCCTATATGATGTGAGGTTCCTACCTACCTCCAGTTTCGTAAGATTAATTAATCTTAGGCCAGCTTCCTGTCTGAGGTGAAATTCCTCTCTGATATAGTGTTACTCCATAAAGCCAGGTCCCTGCCTGAAGAGAGGTTTCTCTCAGACACCACATTCATCTCTAAGGTAAAATTACTGCCTCAGGTGAGCCTTCTCTTTGATTTGAGGTTCCTGTCTGAGGTGAGTGTATGGTTAGAATACCCAGCATGGCCAAGATCAGTACTTTTGCCTATGCTTCTTCTTGTTAGTGAGTCAGCATATGTTATGTACCCTGCACATGTGCAATGAATATGTAAACAAGTGGTCTGTGTTGTATAACTTTTAGGCAACTTGCTCAGTTTGTGTGGTATCATGTACAAGGGAATTGGATCCCTTGCTGCTTACATTTTATTAAATGCATGCCAAACATTCCCAGGGCTTCCTGTCTTTTCTTTGCGCTGCCCAACTCATAAGTGAATCCTCCTGGCCTGGGCCAATGGCACAACAGTACGATTCCTTTCTGATGTGAAGTTCTTATCTGAGAAGTTCCTCTCTGAGGTGAAACTTCTGTGTCAGGTTGCTCTCTGTGAGATACTTTGAGAGAGACATGTGTGTTAGGCAAGGTTCCCTTCTGAAATTAGGCCCCTCTCTCAGATGTAAGATTAAGGGTTCTGATTTGCACATCTAAGCCTGCCATGTTCAATGCTACAAGAAGCCCTAAAGAGGAAGTTCAAGATGACTGCATTATAGTTTAGGCTATGAGGAGTGATTTCCAGGGGACAGTAAGTCCTGAGTCAGCAGGAGAAAGCACATCTTGTGATATTGATGTAAATACGTATTTAACCAAGGTGGATACTAGCACATAGCTACTATTGTGTACTTTACTATAAATCTGGATTGAAATGAGGGTAGGTGGCTAAAGACTATTGTGAGGGAATGTAGCAGTTGGACAGAAAAGGGAACAGCTAGGCAGCTGAAGACTACTATATGTACAGCTAAATAAATGGACCCGCAGCTAAGCTGCTGAGCAGCTGAGTAAAAGAATTGTCTGCCTCTATAAATTTGAGTTTTTAAGATTAAACTTGTTGGGAACAAGTTCCCAGATGCAATTTGACATTGCAGATAATTGAAGCACTCAAACATCAAGAAATCTAGACAAAGCAGTATTTTTAGGTTTTCTTTTACTTTTGTGGAAGGGTTCACAGCATTCTCAAAGAGGGGTAGCCAGCGCACTGGGAACTTAGCAGTAGTCTCATTTTATCCCTAACTCATGAGAAGCAGCTTGCCTTTATCCCTGTGGGTTGGGCTAAAGGTTCACACTCTATCCTGATTGGTTTCTTCAAGTGATGTGAAGGGAAGGCCTGAGGAGTTTGGGGGCAGGGTTGTTAAGGGAGGGAAGAGCAGGAGGAGAGATGTGTGGAACAGAAGATTCTTGGCTACTGATAAGCTACTTTGGTCTGTAGCAGTGTTTCCAGAATTTAAACTGAGCAAGTATTTCTCATAATTCCAGTGTCATCAGAAGGGGCTGCCGAGTCCACCTGTAAGCACTCCTGTTTATTCCTTTTGAAAGAAAAATACAGGGCTTCAATTTCTCATAATTCCTCCCATTGGTATGTTCATATTCAGATTTCTCAAATTCTATGAACCAAATTTTATTTTGTCATGTTCTTCCATGAAGAGTATGTTAGCCAGACAAGGTGGGGGAAACTGGTAATGACAGACTCTAGGTAAGAATGAGTAAACTTTAAGTATGTTTGACCAAATTATGATCATCAGAATGGAAAGGCAGATCAGGGAATAAGTCACATCCAGATACCTTTTTAAAAAAAATTTATTGATTTGTATTTTAACTTGAAGAGTGAAAAATAAAAGCAAAAACAAAGAGAAAAATGACAAACAGGGTAACATACAATGATACATATGTTATAGATTTTCAGGACATGGATGGCTAATTACATATTTTTTAAATAAAAAAAAAACTAACACAAATCAGCAGTCCACAATAGAAGCGGGTTATCCACAGAAGTTGTTGAGCCATGCACAGCTCATTATATTAATATGACTTTACTTTATATACCTCCATTTTTATAATTTTCTTCTGGATGGTTAAGACCAAGTTAAAGCAAGACCTATATAACAAAAAATGTAACTCTTGTGTCAGATATGGTCAGTCAGGTACCCTCAGGGTTTAATCCTGTAACCTTGTACCACACTTTGTAGATCCCTTGTCAGTGTCCGCCTTGTGGATGAGTCACGGCCATTGCTTGACCAATTTGCTCTCTGTGGAAGCCTGAGAGAAAGTTTTCTCTCCATGTGACTCTCCTTAGGCACACTCTACATCATCGATCGTATTCCTCTGTGGCCCCATAATCTCCTTGATCAGAAAATTTCAGTACAGGTTCTCCTATGTCCTAGTCTTCACTGAAGACTAGGGCCAAAATGTTGGCTGACCTTGCAGCCTTTCTTTTTCTCCAATTTTTGATCTGCAAGCTTAGGTGGTTAACCCTACAGAAGAGAAGTTTATTATTACCCTGCAACATATGCAGTTCAGTTTACCCACACTATTAGTCTAAATATAAGACATCATAAGCATAACATGGAACATGTATTTTCCATCAAGTATTAAGATACTAAACTCTAAGTCCATACAGAATATGAAGAAGAAAAAATAAAAAAAAAATTAGGAATGAACACTTACATATATTTACATAGATATTTAGAAATCCACCCATATACAGCATAGTAGCATTATAGCAGGACTGTCTTGTGACATTTTTTGTCTTATTTTTCATTTACTACTCTTTAAAAAATGGCAGTATAGTAATAGCTGGTATGTCATGACAAGAAGTACATATTTAGAAGACCAGAATGGCAGGCATTTGGAGTGTGACCCTTCTATTACACATTGTTAAATTCAGTGCAGTTGCTTGGTTCACAGGTATCAGCATATATAGTTAGTAGGGGTGAGAATCCTACCACTTAACTGCTAGTTTCAAAAATCTCCTGCTTCTCAGGATCATTGTGTGATCTAGTGTGTATAAGTGAATGGTCTTGCCTGTCACAGATACCTTTTTTTTAAGGGATTGGAATAGTAACTGTAAGGTGAGACTGGTATTCATCCAAATTAACTTTTTTTTAAATATCAAGGTCAGTTAAAGCTTTGCAGGTGTTATTTGTGAAAGGATGTGTACAGCCTTTCTGCTCTTCTGTCAGTGTTAGCCACTAAGGTAGGCAACAGCTTTGCTTGACCATGTAGTTTCTTGTGGAAGCGCAGAAGACATTTCTCTCTTTGGTGACCTTTTTTTTTTTTTTTTTTTTTTTTTTTTTTGGCACATTGTACCTCACTGATGCCTGTTCTTTGAATTTTGGCCAGAAGATGGGATAAGGTTAAGGGTTTGTGGCCAAATGAAACAGTAATATTTTAGCATCTGAGTTTTCTTTGTGTGGGTTGTCACTCCAAATCATTAATATCAATCCAAGCATCTATCAGAAGGTATTTTGTTCCCTGAGCCCCTTGATACATCAGTCCCACCTGGGAAGCAGGTATATATATATATATATATATATATATTTTTTTTTTTTTTTTCATAGATAGAGAGATAGATAGTTTTCCCAGCACTCAAGGCTCAATCCCTGGCATGCGCTGAGATGTCTCGCCACTTATACAATTGCCCCAGTATTCCCAGCAGACTGATACCAGGACCACCGAACATATCAAATTCTGAAGACATTCAAGTCCCTTATATAAAATGGCACATCCTCCTGGATATTTTAAATAATCTCTAGGTGATTTATACTACACATGCAGTGTAAATGTAAACTTTTGTTATAGTGTATTTATTTATTTGATACCAGGCTTACCCGGCAGTGTTATACTGTATTAAGGAAGAATAATAAAGTATCAATCTGTACATGTACAATATAGATTTTAGTATATGTGCTGCTGAAGTGAGCACAACAATACAGATACAATTTTAAAACATTTTTGATATGAGCTTATTTGAATTCAAAATTCAGAACCTTCAGATATAAAGAGCAACTGCTTTCCACTATATTTGTATTCCCTAATATTTTATATATTTTGTTTCTATCACAGAGGACATTTTGTTTTGTTACATTATGATTATTTATTGCTGGTCCAAAGAGCTACTGATTCATTTCTTAACTTCTGAAAACAAGTCTTCAATGATAAAAATATTTATGGCTATATATTTTTCCCTTAATACACATTTACTCTGGGTCCCAGAAATTTGAGAATAGAGTGTTTAGATTTCACTGCTTTATTATGTATACTTTTCCATCTGTCACTTATTTATTTATGTATTTTTAGACCAGGGTCTACAGGGTCTCAATACACAGATCGGACTTGCAGTGATCCTCCTGTTTTCAGCCTCTCAAGTGCTGGGATTATAGGTGCTGAGATCATGGTCGCATGCCACCATTCCCAGTCTCAGTTGCCCTCTCAGTGAGACTGGGAAGGGGGCCAGCACTGCCTGCTGGGAATACTTTTAAATTTAAAGTTTATCTAGTCAGTGTTTCTTAAATTCCAACAGAATTTTGTGTGTGTGAACTTTTTGCTATACATTTCCAATTTTCACAGTTTTATAGGCCTTACTCTTGAAGTCCATTAAAACATAATTTTTGTAAATGTTCCATGGACTTTCTTACGAAAATGTAATATCTACAGAAGAAATTAGTTTTTCTCTTAATTTGTCCAATAAGTGAATCTCTTACGTCTTCCTAGGGATTAAAACCGTGTCTCCCACATGCTAGTGCTGCCATTGAACCACATCCCCAGCCACTCTTCTATCAAGCTACAATCCGTTCTCCCTGATTTGAACTAATACTGTCCTGATTTCGCTGCCACCATGTTCGTTGTACCGATCCACTAATGCTTGGATCCGCGGGCCCAGGACTGGCCGAACCTTCCTCCTCAAGAGCTGTACCACCGAGTTGCACTGGCCTCCCTCCACCTAGTGAGGCCCGGGTTTGGGGGGCCAAGTGGTGAGTCGAGCCGGAGGTTGGGGGCGGGACTTCCGGGATCGCTTCGCCTGGTCGAGACAGCTTGGTTCCGTGGCGTCGCGACTCTGCGGGCGCGACACCGCAGGAGGTGAGTTCGCCAGGCAAATCTTGAGCCGGACCCGGCAACTGCAGGTCCGAGGCTCCGAAGTGGGGGCGACCTGGAGCCACGTTGAGGGGGGGATGTGAGAGCTTCGGCGCGGGGATGGCGCCCCTCGGGGCCGTGTGGCGGGGCGCCTCGTCGTGGATGCGCCTTGGAGGGCACAGCCCTGGCTGTGTCCGTGAAGTGCTGAGCGCGGCTGGCTGTGACGTCAGTGACGTCTTAACCAAAGAACACCTCAATAACTGACTCCTGGGGCCGGGGAGATGGCTCAGTGGAATAAGCGTTTCCCGGGCAAGTGCAAGGGCCTGAGTGCAATCCCTGGTTCCGCCAATAATAATAATAATAATAATAATAATAATAATAATAATCAACTGACGCAACTTGCTGTTGTATTTGGGCGCCTTGAGGGAGTAAGACCTGAGGAATCGGCCAGCAGGTATCTCACGGTTCCTTCTGTGGAGGTTAGCCGCTGTGTCTTCTGTACAAGGCTCAGCCTTTGGAAATGGGAATATGAGCTTCTAGGCTCATTCAAGCTATTGGCTGAATTCGTTATCTTGTTTCCTTGCTGCCTACCACTACCAAGCAGAATGGCTCAGAGTTCTTGGAAGCTCTTTCATGTGGTCCGCATATCTGGGGAGTGACCTGGGCTTGTTAGATTTTTCTCAACTAGTCTACCAGAGTAATCATGACAATAACTTTTTTTCTTTTTTAATAATGTGTTTGGTACAGGTTCTCACTATGCAGCTCGAGCTCATAGTGAACCTCCTGTATTCGGCTTCCCCAGAGCTGGGATTACAGGTGTGCACCACCAAGCACACCCTGGGGGTGGGGCTGGCAGGGCAGGAGACTGGTCCCTGAACTTGCCTAAGCAGGCTCTTAGTCTGCTGAGCAATCTTGCCGCTCCATCACAATACCTTTAATTCCTTCTGCAAAGTACTTTGTCATCTGGCGATATAACACATCCACAGGGTCCAGAGGTTGAGACAACAGATGTAAAGATGTGAGCTTTCTGCCTACTGTAGAGTAAGTTTATGTTCTCTGAGCAAGATCCTACAGAGAATGAGGTGAGAAAAACAAGATATAAAGCATACAGAGTTTTGCCCAATTTATACCTAAAAAGAAAGAAAAAAATATATATCTACATTTACGTATATATACACAGGTTCTTACTATGGCTGATTGTTCACCTTCTAAGTTTCTCCTCCACACCTCTGTCAGAACCCAGGACTTTGTGCATGCTAGGCAGGCTCTTTACCACTGAACCACACACCCAGCCCTTCTAAGTTTTAAACTATTACACCCCTATTCAGTATTGATGAAAATTAGAAGTCTTTCAAAATAAAACATTTTGGGGCTGGGAATATAGCTCATGGAAGAGCATCTACCTGGCAAGTAGAAGGTTGTAAGTAGCTTCTCAGTATAAAAAAATAAAATATTCTGAATAAAAATGGGGAAGTGATTCAGTCCCCCCATGCAAAGGGAAAGTAAAGGTTCTCTGTGTAGAAACTGGCCAACTCCCTACCACCACCCCATGTCTCTTGATCTATTTCTGCTATGGCATGAATGAGCTCCTTAGTGTTTCCCCTTCTTTTAGTCTCATTTAACACCATATTTCTGAGCACTCTTCCAGGTTGCTCTTTGAGATGTTTTGTTTTATCTGAAATAGACCTGCAGCCACCGTCTGTTCCAATCTAACCTCAGTACCCATCCTTTTGAGCTCTTTCTTTACAGTCTCCTTTAAGCTTTGATGGTACATTTATTCTGTGACAGACACCTTTACATACTAATTGTGGGTTCTTCTATGACCTAACTCCAGCAACTTTGCCCAGCCCCGCTTCCTTGTCTAAGGAAGCCATGAGTGATACCATTATTACTCCTGCACCATTCTCCTGCTACCCTTTTTCAGAGAAACCTGTCCTCAGTCCCTTTCCAGTTCACCTTGACTGAACAGTGGGATCGCCACTGCTTTCTAATATTCCCATCAGCTTCATCTATACCTGAAGTGGAACAGACATTCTTCCCCCAGTTCAAAGTCTGCTAGCCAAAGGCACTGCATCTGGACAAATTTGTACTCCTTCATAGGATAGTTGGAGGCTGTTTTACTGTTACCTTCTTTTTTCTTTCCAAGCCAAATGTATCCAGATTTATTAAAAATTTCATAAAAAATCATGGTATTTCAGGTCTACAACACAGGCCTTTGAAAGCTCCAGGTATTTAAGAGGGTAACAGGGAAGAAGCAGTGAGGATGACCCGTAGGCTGCCCAAAGCTGCACGCTGCTGAGATTAAATCCAGGGCAGGACATGGGCACACAGTCATTAACAGTATAGAACAACTTTCAAACTCCCTTCTTGGATGAACTACCAAAAATCAGAAAGCCACTATAAAATACAGTGAAGTCTTCATTAAGGCTCTGAAGTAGGGAAAGATTAGAATGAGGGTTGACATTTCACATTTAGTATGTTGTTTAACAACTTTTCACAAGCTGACCATGACTTCCAGGAAATAAACATAATAGAATTATCAATCTGAAGATCCACAATCTAGAAAAAGAAATCAATTGTTCTTGTGGGACTCCATCTCACTGTTACTGGTAAATCCAGATTGCCTGACACACTGGTAACATCATTTTTGGGAATCAGATCCCAATGGGTCTCTGGGCTTAAGGGAGTTAAGACTATGCTGATGGCAGAGGAAAGGAGGACATAAAATGAACTGGGAGCTATCCCATTCCACAAATGTCAACATTAGAGAATCCCTCCTCCTGGAACCCAAGAGGAAGTCTCAAAACCTGCAGGGAAAGGTGCCTTTCCACATCAGTCCAGCTTTGGAGACATTGTACTACTGACATATACTCCTTCCCCCAAAACAACAATGAAGTGGTCTATGTGCCAGCTTAAAAAAAAAAGTAAAATAAAATTCTGCATTTTTATAAAACTTGATTAAAAATAGTATTTCAAAATGTACACAAAAAAAAAAAAAAAACTGTACAGTCACCAGAAGTACATTTATCAAAAATGCACACACTTCAGTTGGCATCTCCAGCACCTTCAGCTTTTCATGCCTGGTTTTGGCATCTCCACTTTCTGTAGGGTTATTCCCATCCTTGCTGGCATCAGCTTTTCCCTTTGGGTACTTTCTCTCCCTTCTTTGCAGGGGCCTTTTTAGGCTTGGGCTTTGGCTTTGAAGGAGCCAGTTTAGCAGACAACCTTGCAGATCTTCTCTGTGGTTCATCCTTCACCTTGGCTTCATCACCTTTACCATCCCCTTCAGCCTTTCCCTTGAACATGGTGGTGATAACAGCAGGTCACAGGCACTAGACACAAGATGCAGCAGCGTGCAGCTTTGGGCAGCCTATAGGTCATTCTCACTGCTTCTTCCTGTTACCCTCTTAAATACCTGGAGCTTTCAAAAGCCTGTGTTGTAGACCTGCATTTCACATAGTGCAGGTAGCACTCCCTTACTGCAAAAATTTATTTTACACAGAGGTACTCAGTTCTTGATGTGCTTGGCGAGGTGTCTATAACAGTGGTTGTGCTTTGGTTTGCTCCTATTCTTATTCACCTTGTAACCCTTGTTGAGGCCTTAGCCATAGGGAAACAGAGCCACTGCTGCTGCTCTTCAGTGGTTGCTGCAGCAGAAGGCTCATTTTGTTCTTAATGTTCAAGGAAATCTCTGTCAGTAGGTAAAGGCAGGGATGTAGACAGTGGTGGAGTGCTTACCTAGAATGTGGAAAGCCCTATATTTAATCCCCAGCACTGGGCACACATGCACGCATGCGCACACATGCGCCAAAACAAACAGAAAAGCTGAAAACAAGCTAAAGAAATAGCCCCTGGTATATATAATTTGTGGTGACAATGAACCCAACAAAGAACAGCCCTTGCAAAAATACTTTGGAAAACACACTAAATGAATAAATGACCATAGCCTTCAACAGTCAAATAGATATTGGACTTACTAGACAAATACTTCAAGTCATCTGTTATAAATATACACTAAGAAAGCTAAAATGGAGGCTGGCCAATAGCTCAGCAGATTAAAGTGCCGGCAAGCAGGGGCCGGGGGTTCAAATCCCAGGCCTGCTGTGCCTCCCCGTCCCTGGGGTAAGCTGAGAGGGCAGTTGAGACTGGGCGTGGTGGTGAGCACCTGTAATCCCAGATCTTAGGAGGCTGTAAGCAGGAGAATCACTATGAGTCTGATCTAGTAGTGAGATTCTGAACACCTGTAGACACTTCCCTAAAATACAAAAAAAAAAAAAAAAAAAAAAAAAAAAAAAAAAAAAAAAAAAAAAAAAAAAAAAAAAAAAAAAAAAAAAAAAAAAAAAAAAAAAAAAAAAAAAAAAAAAAAAAAAAAAAAAAAAAAAAAAAAAAAAAAGGAAGCCAAAATGAAACTATGAAGAAAAAACTAAAGGAACCAGAAAAATAAAATATATGAACAAAATCAGACTATCAGTAAAGAAACAAAAATTTTAAAAATGAACCAACTAGACATTCTGGAACTGAAAAGTACACTAAAATATTTTGAAGTAAGGTTAAACAGCAGATTTGAGCTGGAAGAAGAAAGACTCAGCAAACCTCATGGTAGGGTGGTTGGATCTAGTCTGAGGAGCAAAAAGGAAAAAGTTCCAAGAAAAATGAACAAATTTAATGGGCCGGTGGGACCATGAAACAAATGAACATATACAGGTCTAAGAAGGACATGAGAGAGACGGGTAAGATGACCTAAAAACACAGTGACTGAAAATCCCCAAATTTGAAGACATGAATATATCCAAAAAGCTCAGCAAACTTGACTAGGATAAAGTTTTAACAAGTCTCATTATAATTAATCTTGAGTGCAATAAGACAAAAGGACTAGTACAATTGCATCCCAATAAGATTAACAGCTGATTTTTTTTTTTCCTCAGAAGAAGAAAACGAGGTCAGAAAGAACTGGGCTGACATATATAAAGTGCTAGGGGAAAACCTATCAACCAAGAATTGTATATTTAGCAAAATTATCCTTCAAAAATGAAGGAGAAATTCAGACATTCCAGGTAGACAAAGCTTGAGATTTTTTTATGATTACATCTTACCCACAAGAATTGTTAAAGTCCTAAAGGTTGAAATGAAAACACAGTAGAGAGAGACTTAGAGCCATACAAAAAAAAAATAAATAAATAAAGATCTGTGGTGAGCCGGGCGTGGTGGCGCATGCCTGTAATCCCAGCACTCGGGAGGCTGAGGCAGGAGGATTGTTGTGAGTTCGAGACCAGCCTGAGCTACAAAGTGAGCTTAAAGCCAGCCTGAACTGCATAGCGAGACCCTGTCTAAAAAAAAAAAAAAAAAAAAAAAAAAAAAAGATCTGTGGTAAAAGTAGTTACATAGGTAAATATAAAAGTTTGTATTATATTTTTGGTTTATGTGTCCAGTTTTTATGTGCAACTGAAAGAACAAGTGCATAAAAATTAAGTATATATTCTGATTTGGTTTTCTTCTCTGATACTAGAGATTAAATCCAGGGCCTGCCAAGCATGTACTTTACCACTGAGCTATATCCCTAGTCTAATAAGTCTGATTTTGAGACCACTATTTATTACAGAGATGTAATTTATGATGACAACAACGCATAGAAGTAATAGCTGTATAAGAGAAGAAATTTTGTATGTTCCTGAGGCTTAGTGTCAACTGTGTTAGGATATTATATTTTTCATTGTAATCTCTATGGGAAGCACTATAAATGTACAGAAAAGGAAGTAAAGAGAAATTATAATGACATATTACAAAAAAGTCAACAACACAAAAGACGGTGAGGGCCAGCAAGATAGCTCAGTGGACTAAGTGTCTGCTTTGGCAAGAGCGGAGACCAAGGGTTTGATCCCTGGTCCCACATGCTGTGCCGGCGAATGAGTCAGGGCATGGTGGGACACACCTGTAATCCCAGTGCTGGGGAGGCTGAAAATGGGAGGATCACTAGGAGTTCAAGCTGTGTAGTGAGACCTGTACCAAATACATAAAAATGAAAAAAAAAAAAAAAAAAAGGGTAGTAGTAGTGGAGTTGAGCAATAAAAAAGATGAGGGATAACACCAAAACAAATAGCAATATGGCAAAGGTCCTTTTTTTTTTTTTTTTTTTGTAGTTACTTTAAGTGTAAATTAATTAAACTTTCTAGTGCAAAGATAAATATTGACAGATGGATAAGCATGGTTCAAATATGTACACAGAGGATGCACTTTAGAGTCAAAGACAAGTTCAAAGTGAAAGATAGAAACAATATTCCATGCAAATAGAAACCCAAGGAGAACTGGAATAACTATACTGTCATACTACACAAAAAGAGAAGTTATACATTGATAAAAGGGTAGGTTTATTAAGATAGCAATTATAGAAATATACATCAAGAAAAAAATCTCAAGACTGGCAAGATAGCTCAGCAGACTAAGCACCTGCTTAGGCATGTACAGGGACCAGGGTTCAGTCCCTGGTGCCAGCCTGATCTCCTGAGCACGCTAAGCCACAAATCTAGGTGTGGTGGTGCACCCCTGTAATCACCAACAGTTCAAGCTGCATAGTGAGACGCTGCACAAAATACAAAAAAAAAAGAAAATGCCAGGGAGATAGCTCAGTAGAATAAGCACTTGCCTAGCAAATGCAAGGGCCTGAGTTCAATCCCCAGTTCTGCCAAAAAAATAAATAAATAAAAATTTAAAAAACCCTCTAAAATACATGAAACAAACATAGTTGAAGGGAAAAAGTTCTACAGTAATAATTGAAGACTCCAATACCCCTAATTTAAAAGAAAAATAAATGGATAGAATGTCTAGAGAGAAGATCATTTAAAAAAAAAAAAAAAAAACAATCCTGCTTTACCCTCCCAAGTGCTCGGATTATAAGTGTGTACTATCTACTCAGGAAGAAAACAAAAGAGTTGAACAATACTGGAAGTGAACTGAACCTAATAGACATTGCTATCTTCTAATTTGTATCCCTTTGAATTTCATATTTGAAATGTAAACCCTAATAATTGCTGTTAATAGATGGAGCTTTGGAGAGATAATTAGTTCATTAGGGAAGAGCCCTTGTGAATGAGATTAAGGACTGAGGGAGCTTGGTGCCCCTTCTTTTGCCATTCTGCCACTTAACACACAGAAGGAGCCATCTAGGAGGAAGCCCTCATTAGACGGTGAATCTGTTAGCACCTAGATCTTGGACTTTGTAGCTTCCAAAACTGTGAGCAATAAATCTGTCATAAGTTACCCAGTCTGAAGTTTTGTTTGGTTTTATATTAGAGTTTGTACTTGGTTTTTTATTTATTTGTGAGAGAAGTTTATGGGGACTGAATTTATGGCTTTGTGCATTCTAGGTAGGCTACCTTTGAACTTTCTCTCTTACCTCTAAAGTATATTTTAATAGCAAAGAAAGTAAGGAATCCATAAAACTCTACCTAGTGCAACAGTTACATTCTTAAGTATATGTAGGACATAAATCCATATGTAAGGCCATTAAAAAGAAAGTCTCAGTAGCTGGGTGTGGTGCCACAATCCTGTAATCCCAACACTTGGCTGAAGCAGGAGGATTGCCATGAGTTTGAGGCCAGCCTGGGCTACACAATGAGTTCAAGGCCATCCTGAACTATACAGTAAGATCTTAACTCAAAAAGTCAAAAGGTCTCAGATTAAAAATACTGAAATTATACAGTGTTTTTCCAATCAACAGCAGGAAAATTGGAAGATTTTAAAGGTGTAGAAATAAAGCTATTAGTAGGTCAAAGGAGAAATCACAAGGAAAACAAATACTGACAGTCAAATGACAAAAACACAATATAGCAAAACCAAAGAGGTGCAGCAAAGGCAAGGCAAAGGGAAATTTTAACCCAGAAATAGAACAGTGGTTTGACAAAATCAGTCAGTGTAATTTTATCTCATGAATAGAATGAAATAGAACCATGGTCTCCTCAACTTATGTAGAAAAGGCAGATCCACAGGCTATAGATCTACAGCTACTTTCTCTTAATTCAATGAGAAAAAAGATTTGTACTAACAGTGTTTACACAGGATATCATGTCTGCATCTTGTATTATGAATAACCACTACGAAGACAATATGCAATGTATTAGATATTGAAACTGTCCTACTAATCGGTTTTGAAACTGTCCCATTGCTATTTGTTTCTCAATAAAATTTAATAAAAAAGAAATATAATGGAAAAGAGAGAGAGAGAAATCCACGGGCTAATATCATAATAGTAAAGACTAGAAACTTAGTGCCTCAGATAAGGAACAAGACAAGTATGTATGCCTGTTTCATTACTGTTGTTCATTAAATGCCTTCATTAAAGAAGATAGCAAATTGGTAACTTAATGTTACACCTTTAGGAATTTAAAGAAGAGAAGCAAATTAAACCAAAAGTTATCAGAAGAAAAGAAATAATAAAGATTCAAGTGATTAGGCAGAGCACAGCAGCCAGTTAGGCAGAGTGCAGCAGTTCTCAGAGTGCACCAGCCGGGGTTCGATCCCCAGTGTGCCGTGCTGACCAGCCCCCCGGGCGCAATGAGTTGGCGACTGAGACTGGGCATGGTGGTACGCACTTGTAATCCCAGCACTTGGGAGGCTGAAAACAATATCACTATGAGTCTGATATGTGTAGTGAAACACTGTAGACCCTGTACTAAATACATAAAATAATTCAGGTGGTGATAAATAAGAGCAGAAACTAAAAATATAATAGAATCAGCAAATCAAAGTTCCTTGAAGAGATTAACAAAATTGAAAACCTTTAGAATGCCAAAAAAGACAAACTCAGAAATCAAAGTGGGAAAATTACTAACAGCCTTACTAAAAAAAACAAAGGGCCTGACCATGTGATGAATAATTGTATACCAACAAACCTGAAAGAAAGAGACAAATATATAGAAACACAGTGACCAGAACTGGCTCAGGTAAGAATCTGAACATTAAAAAAATAAATAAATAATAATAATCTGAATATACCTGTAACAAAGATTGAAGCAGTAATAAAAGCAAAGAAAAATGTCCAGGACCAAAATGGCCCCCATGGGGAATTCTGCTAGGATTTAATGAATTATTACCAAATTGTCTCAAATGCCTTTAGCATACAAAAAAGAAAGGATTATCTCCTAACTCATTTTGTAAAGTCAACAAGCACCTTAATACCAAAGCCTGATAAGATTACTGGGCATGGTGGCCCATGCCTGCAATCACAGCACTTGGGAGACAGGAAGATTGCTTAAGTTCCAGTCCAGCCTGAGCTACGTAATGAGTTTAAGACAACCCTGAACTATATAGCAAGACCCTCTCTCAAAAAAACTAATATTCTGGCTGGAGATGTAACAGTGAACTGAATTTAATAGCATTTTAAAAATATGAGGGTTGGTGAAAGATCCCAAAATGGCTGGGTGCAAACTTGTTCTGAAAGCCATTAATTGGGTAGATTTTGGGGAGATCATACCCAGAAACCAGAGCACTGTTGCTGACTTTCTGAAGGCCTGGAATAAGACCCTTAGCATCAGGTTGGCTGCTGTGTCTGAGAAACCACCAGTAATCAACTGGGCTTACTATAAGGGCAATGTAGCCAAGGCGGGCTTGGTGGATGACTTTGAAAAGAAGTTTAATGCCCTGAAAGTTCCTGCACCAGAGGATAAATGTACTGCCCTGGTGGATGCTGAAAAAAGGGAAGATGTGAAAAATTGTGCTGAGTTTGTGTCTCTCTCAAAAGGCCTGGATTATGCAATGCGAGAAACAACTGGAGAAAATGAATAACATGATTCTGTTTGATCAGATGACCATTGAGGACTTGAATGAAGCCTTCCCCGACACCAAATTAGACAAGAAATATCCCTACTGGCCTAATCAGCCAATTAAGAATTTATAAAATTGAGTCTTGGAGAAAGCTCTCACCCTACATCACAAACTCTGGATGTTAAAAACTTTTTTTAAAGTACATAAAAATAGAAAATAAATAAAAATATTGTGGATGGACAAGAGCAGGGACTGGGGTTTAATTCCTGGCACTACATGCCATGCCAGCTCCACCCTCGGGCATGCTAAACTGGCCACTGAGACCAAGTGTAATGGCACACAACTGTAATCCCAGTGCTGGGGAGGCTGAAAACAGAAGGATCACTACGAGTGCAAGCTGCATAGTGAGACCCTGTACCAAATACATTTTTTTAAAAAATTGTATTCCAGCTGGGCATGGTGGCGCAGGCCTGTAATCCCAGCACTCAGGAGGCTGAGGCAGGAGGATTGTTGTGAGTTCGAAACCAGCCTTGAGCTACAAAGTGAGCTTAAGGCCAGCCTGAACTGCATAGTGAGATCCTGTCTCAAAAAGACTAATATATATATATATATATATATATATATATATATATATATATATATATATATTCCATAACCACATGAAATTTAACCCAGGAATGAAACAACGGAAGAATAGATTAATATAACTCTGTAGCTAGGCATAGTGGTGCATACCTATAATCCCAGAACTCAGGAGGCTTAGACAGAAAAACTGCTTCAAGTTCAAGGCCAGCCTAAACTAAATAACAAGACTCTATCGCAAAAAAAGCAATCAGAAGTCCAGGTGTGATAGTACACACCTGTAATCCTAGCACTTTGGAGGCTGAGGCAGGAAGATCTTTGCAAGTCCAAGACCAGTGTGGGCTACAAAGTGAGCTCAATAGCAAGACCTTGAACTGCATAAGACCTTGTCTCAGAACCACAAAACACACACACACACACACACACACACACACACACACAATCAAAACAAAAACCAATCATTAATAGAACAAAATAGAGGTGTGATTACCTCAATTTACATGGGAATAGTGTTTGGTAAAATCCAACCTTGATGATATAAAAAAAAAGGGCCGTAATTGATGGGACTTTTCTCAGCCTTATAAAAGCACTTCTGAATAACTAAGAGCTATAGTAACATTTTCAGTCATGAAAAATTAAGAATTTTGCCCAAGACCAGTAGTATACCTTACTACTGCTATTTATTATCATACTGAAAATTCAGGCCAGATCAGTTGAGCAAAACAATAAAAGACATCCAGTTTGAAAAGTTTTAAAATATTTGTGTAAGACATGACACTGGGTGTAGAAAATCCCGAAGAACCCATCATAAAAACTATTAGAGCTAATGAATTCAGCAAAATTGCAAGGCATAAGATTATCACACAAAATTAGTGTGTTTCTATACACCAGCAATTAAGTAGCCTAAGAAGGAAATTAAGGCAACAGTTCCATTTACTAGTGAAAAAATGGGAAGGCGAAATACTTTTCACTGAAAACTGCAAAACATTGCCAAAAAAAAACTAAAAAGGGGCCAGCAAGACACAGGGACTGTGGTTTGATCTATGGCACCAAATGCACTGGTCCCACCCCCAGGGTGGGCTAAGCTGGCCACAAAAAACAAACAGGGCATTCTATATTCACAAATTGGTATGCAGTATTATTACAATGTCCAGACTACCCCAAATGGTCTGTCCCAGTGATGGTGAGCCTTTTATAGACCAAGTGCCCAGATTGCAACTCAAAACCCTCTTACTTATTGTAAAGTGCCAACACTGCAATTAAACCTAAGTACTGAGGTTTTAGTTTAGGAAAACATCATATAACTTGTGATGTCATCACAGAAAGGATTGCTCCTGCTGTGGCATGCATACCATCAAGGGTCTATCCTATCAAAATCCTATGGCCCTTTCTGCAGAGACTAAAGACTCAGTCCTAAAACACTCTTAAAAAACAACAGGGGCCTAGGAGATAGCTCAGAGGCATAAATGCTTGCCTAGCAAGTGCAAGGCCCTGAGTTCAATCCCTGGCACAAGAAAAACAATTTGAGCACTCATTCTGGTTTCAGAACTTCCTACAAAATGTCAATAATCTGAAGAGTTTTTCCGGCACAAAGACAGAATTGAGAAACTAAACTGTGTAGTAGCACTCATTTATAGTTCTAGTTCTCAGGAGGCTGAGGAAGAAGAATCTGAAGTTCAAAGCTAACATCAACTACATAGTGAAACCTTGCCCCCTTCCAAAAAAAGAATTGAGATTGAAGACATAACCACAACATCCATGGCTAATTGATTTTAGCAAGGATTCAGGGATATCTACTATAAGTAGATAATGGCATACAAAGTAGTGAAGTTGGACCCCTACTTTATGCCATATACAGGAACTAAAATGGATCAAAAACCTCAAGATCCAAACAGATGTGGCACACACCTATAATGCCACTATGACAGATTGAAACAGGAGTATTGCAAGTTCAAGCCCAGCCTGGGCGATTTCATGTATGTATTTTAATGACCTTGAATCTGACAGTAGATTTATAGATAGAGCAACAAAAGAAAAAACAGGTATGGGCTGGGGAGATGGCTCTGTGGAGTAAGCGCTTCCCTGGCAAGCACAAAGGGCTGAGTTCAATCCTGGTTCTGCAAAAAAAAAAAAAGGAACACTTACAATAAAAAACAGCCCAATTTAAAAATGGGTTAGGGCTGGCCAGATAGCTCAGCAGATTAAAGTGTCTGCATAGTCAGAAGCAGGGACCAGGATTCATCCTCTGTATGCAGTCCCCCACCACCACCAGGGCACTCTTAATACAGCAGTTGAGTCTCAGCATAGTGGCATGCCGGTAATCCCAACATAGGAGAATCACAAGAGTCCGATCTATGTAGTGAGACCCTATAGACCCTGTCCTAAATATAGGAAGAAGACACAAAAAGATTGCAGCTGGGCATGGTGGTATATGCCTATAATACCAGCACCTGAGAAGCTGTGGCAGTATAATCACAGTTCGAGCCCAGCATGGGCCACTTAATGACTTAGTGAGGCTGTCTCAGAATTTTAAAACACCTTGGGACATAAGTTCAATCCCCAGTCCCACCCCCAAAAAGTGTTCATAAAAATATGGAAAAATTGGAAATATACAACCATTTAAACAGCATTATCATGTGACCCAGCATAGGAGTTCCACTCCTGCTACATCTCCAAAATAATGAAATAGAGGTACTGAAATAGGTTTATATTTTGACTTTACCATGGTGCAAAAGCAGTCACGTTCAGTAAAAACAACTTCAAATTCTAAATTTTAATCTTTTTTTAGGCAAGTGTTATGTGGTACACCACTGTCTTTTAATGCTGGGTGTCTTGCAAGTCATAGCTCCAATCAGCCACACAGTCATGAGGGAATTAAACTGTGTTTTAAGGTATACCATGTTGTTGAGTTGTGATGTTCAGTAGCTGCATTTTCTATTTATTTATTTATTTATTTAACCTATTTATTTTGTATTTTAGGGAAGGATCTACAGGATGTTCAGGGTCTCACTACTAGATGAGACTTGTAGTGATCCACCTGTTTACAGCCTCCAAAGAGCTGGGATTACAGATGCATGCCACCATGCCCAGTCTTAATTGCCATCTCAGCACGTCCTGGGGACAGGGCTGGCACAGCTGGGCCAGGGATCGATATATTTTCTTTTTAAAATATTTCTAGACTTAACAGTATTTTCATTTATAATGGAATTGCAGGTTCAGGGTATAAAAACATGGCCAAAGACAAAAAGGGTCTAAGAGACTAAAGAAAAAGGGGCTGGCCAAATTGTTCAGCGGATTAAAGTGCCTATAAGCAGGCACAGGCATAGGGGCAGGGGCTGGGGGTTTGATACTCGGCTCTGCTGTGCTGGACCCGTCCCCAGGCCTTGCTGAGACAGACCATTGAGACTGGGCGTGGTGGCCTGAGCCTGTAATCCCAGCTCTTGGGAGGCTAAAAAACAGGTGGATCATTATGAGTCCAATCTAGTAGCGAGACCCTGGACACCCTGTAGATCCTTCCCTAAAATAAAAAGCAACAAAAAGAGGAACTAAAGAAATAAACATACAGATCCAGGATTACAGTTTATTAGGACTTAGAACAGAAGTGTCTTGCATACTGGAAAAAAGGAGGACTCCTAACCCTGAGGCAGGAGTTACATGTTAAATAGACATAGCTGACCTATGGCCATCCAGAATATTAGCTGGCCTTTTATTTCATGTTTTTGCTTGGACTTTTTTTTTGGGGGGGGGGTGTTGATGATGATGTTTTTCCTTTTTGGTGCTGGGTTCAGGACCTCTCACTTGCCAGGCAGGCACTGTGCCACTGAGCTATGTCCCTATCCTTGTATTTTTTTTTTTTAAATAAGGGTTTCACTATACAGTTCAGGCTGGCCTTGAATTCACTTTATAGCCCAGGTTGGCCTTGAATTTGCAGCAGTACTTGTATCTGCCAAGTACTGGGAATAAAGGCATGTCCTCCGTGCTCAAATCAGTTTGATATTTTTGAGACAGACTCTCACTATGTAAATGAGGCTGGCCTTGAATTCACAACAAGCCTCCTACTGCACTCTCCCAAGTGCTGGAATTATAGGCATGCATCACCACAACCAATTTACCTGGCCTTCTAATAAACATTTAAAGATATTTTGCATCAGTTTAGAAACATTAAACACTAAATGCTGGCTGTCATTAGGACTACATGCTCTGATGACTATCTTAATTACTGTTCTCTAGGGTTTGGGATATGTGTCAGATTCATCTAGTGGGCAGAATGGCAGTGGCAGCCACGATGGCTATGATCGTGTCAAACTTGTTTCTTCTAAATGGATTTACCAGCATATAACCCATCAAAAATCAAGGAGAATCTGTATATACACTGTTTCAATAACCAAAAGATACAAACAACTCAACTGTTCTTGGATGGATTTTGGTATACATGGCATATAATTCAGCCATAAAAAGAAACAAACTACTGATACAGAATGATGCTACATTCTGGATGAACCTTCAGAACATCTCAAGTAAAAAGTCAGACACAAAAGATAATATATAGTTCTTCATATGAAATATCCAGAATAGACTGATCCATAGGGACAGAATAGAGGTAGGTGGTTTCCAGGAGCTGAGTGAGGAGAAGATAGGGATAGACTGCTTACTGAGTAGAATTTTGGAGGCATATGGAGTTAGGATCTTACTGTGTTGCCCAGACTGCCCTCAAATTCCTGGAGTTAAGCAGTCTTGATTCATTCTTTGAAGTAACTGAGACTGTGGATACAAGACCTATCTGTGTTTGTCTGGCTATAAGAGACTTTACTCTGGAATAATGGAAATATTTTAGAAAATGTAAGTGGTGGTCGTACAGTGATGTGAACTATTCACCATAGAATAATTATGTGAATTTTATTTATGAATTATTAAAGGGAAACAAGTCACTGCAAGAAGTAGATAACTAATGGATTTCCCACTTGAGTGTGAAGTTCCTTTTGGGGTCTACACAGGAGATAGCATAGCGAAGACATTAAGGTTGCTACTGTATCCCTTTAGTAGTTTATTGGTCATAGTCACAAGGCCACTGAGATGCTGTTGTGATGAGGGACTCTGGCCACATACAGTGTCTGGAAGCTACTAATCATAAATGTTTCCTTGCAAGAGAATTTGCTCTCAAAAGGCTGAGTCCCAGGATAGTGAATGTAGTCCAACCATCTATTTGTGCTCAGATCTTTTGTTTCTAAACCCAAATTTTACTGGCATTATAAAGATCTTTTCCTAAAGGGAGATCTTCTGCTTTTGTGTTTCCCTTCCAAAGAAGAGTTTTTAGCACTTTTTAATGTATTTGTTAAGTTGCAAAGATGAATTACATTTAATTTAAGTCCAAAAGTGATCTCCTGGCATTCTTACTTACAGAAATCATCTTTCACCACTATCTTAGTAAGACTCATCTAAACAGTGACTCAGGCTAGAAAGCCATTACCCTATTGCCATACCTCTTGCCCATTCTGGTGACATCTCAATGAGTGGTCACCAGATTCAGCTAACAGGCTGCTTCATATGTTTTGTGAATTAAATCTCATATTGAAGGATTTTTAAAGGATATTTTAAAATAACAATAAATAAATAAATAAATAAATAAATAAATAAATAAATAAAATAAAAACACTTGATAAAGAACATCCTTCCCTATTCAGTTCCTTCCGCTTAGCCAGAAGAGGTCAAGAGACTTTCAGGCTAGTGAGTTGGAGGGAGGGGGAACATACAGCAAGCTCCAGACCATAGTCGACGGGATCGTGGATTCTTGTCCAGACTTTAATTGTTACTGTACCCCTCACAATTTCCCATGTTCCTACTGAGACCCCATCAGCATGTGAATATCACATTTCCTAAATGCACTGTAGAGCCAGGACACCTGTGGAGATGGGGACATTGTTACTTGAGGTACAACCACAGTCCATCTGAGCCAGGTGTCAGTGCATGAAACATCTAGAGAAACTAGTGCAACAGAGAAAGGGGCTGGATCTGTGAGTGTTGAGCATATGGCCAGGTTGTATCTGAGGTTGACATTACAGGACACTGCTGGGAATCAATGTGTCTAAATTTGGAAGCAATTCTAAATTTGTCACAGTTAGGAAGGGATACTAACAAAGTCAGACATGGGTATGACAGACCCAAGGAAGGTAGTGAGGGCATTTGAAGAACTGCTAAGCATAATGACCATAACTCAAACTCAACAAGGGTCCTTTCTGGCCTCTTTTGAAAAGTGTTTTCTACGGTGCAGGAGATAGCAGGGACAGGTAAGAAGAGGGGGAGACTTCTGATTACTTAGCGATCAGCACAGGGCTTTCCAGTGAGGTATATTTAAGTAGCAGTCAGCAGAAGTGTCAACAACATGCCTCTTAATTGTCTGTGCTTCTCTAAAGAAAATAGGTTTCTCTATACCTACAACAAGGATATACCTCTTCATATTGTTGAATCTTAAGACCAGAACATCATTAGTTAATACTGAAAAAAAAAAAAAAAAAAAAGATAGGCCTAAGAGGCTTATACTTTACAGTGTTGAAAAAGGAGTTAAATATATAGTAATGTAATAGCATATTATGATGTTTCCTTGTATTGATGAGGGGTGAGAAGTACATAGATTTGGGCATATTTTCAGGTAGAGCCAAGAGGAATTGCTCCAAGTGTGAGCAATTTCTTTTTCTGTGAAAAAGAAACTAGGGGCACCCAGCCTATTGGCCTGACTCAGCAGGCAATCTGCAGGGACATCTCTAGAATGGGAAATCCTGAGAAATATGGGTTGTTTTTCTCTTCAGCTTCTGCATAGAATTATTACCTAGGAGTTCTGTCAGCCCTTCTCTAGTTCCTTTGCAAGAGCTAGACTATTATCTGTGTTGGGTTCCCTATTCCCCATGTTTCCTCTGCAGAAGGTGAGGCCAGTGATCCTGCAGATTTGTCTGTGTGCTGTCTTATTCCTGTCACAGCAGTTCCTTCTATGACTGGGTATTTATTGTTTCAGATTGTGATACCAGGACTGAAAACAGAGAGTGTTGTCTGAAAGAAAATGTTTCTGAGGATTTGAAATCACAGGCAGAAATATAAGAAAACTGTGCAGATGATGTTTCCCAGGTTCCTGAGTTTGAAGAACTCTGACAGGACCTAATAGAAAAGGATTGGAAGGTCCCTGGAGATGAGAGCCTGGTACAGCCTTTCTACCAGAAAGGGGCCTTCACACCAGTAACAGTTCTCCTTCAGAATCCTTTAAGGGAAAAAGGTCTGGATAATCATAGTTTTGACAAAGCTTCAATCTGAACCCAAGCCTAATGGCATATCAGGGAGTCCTTATGGAAAAGAGGATGTATCTGTATGACACATGTGGTCTTGATGCCTCCCAGCACAGTGAGGACCGAACTGACCATGAGAGTGCTCCCACAAGTGAAAGCCCATTCATATGTAATGGGTGTGGAAAAACCTTCAGAGGAAACTTTGACGTGAATCAGATAGCCAAAACTAGAGAGAAGTCCTTTGTGTGTAATGAATGTGGAAAATCCTTCAGTCAGAACTCAGTTAAAAACCATCAGCCAGTTCTTGTGAGTGGGAAAGCCTTCCATGGGTGTGCAGACCTTGCTAGGCATCAGGTTCATCACAGCAGCGAGAGGCCTTATGTGTGTAATGAATGTGGGAAAGCCTTCAACCAGAATTCAAGCCTTAAAAAACACCAGAAGTCTCACATGAGTGAGAAACCCTATGAATGTGATGAGTGTGGAAAGGCTTTTAGGAGGAGTTCAAATCTTATCCAACATCAGAGAATCCATTCTGGGGAGAAACCGTATGTGTGTGACAAATGTGGGAAGGCCTTCCGGAGGAGCTCAAACCTCATTAAGCACCACAGGATTCACACAGGGGAAAAGCCTTTTGAGTGTGGGGAGTGCAGGAAGGCCTTCAGCCAGAGTGCACACCTCAGAAAGCATCAGAGGGTTCACACTGGAGAGAAACCTTATGAATGTAATGATTGTGGTAAACCATTCAGTCGAGTCTCCAACCTCATTAAGCATCACAGAGTTCACACTGGAGAGAAACCTTACAAATGCAGTGACTGTGGGAAAGCATTTAGTCAGAGTTCCAGTCTTATTCAGCACCAGAGAATTCACACTGGAGAAAAGCCTCATGTATGTAACATATGTGGAAAAGCCTTTAGTTACAGTTCAGTGCTCAGGAAGCACCAGATAATTCACACGGGAGAGAAGCCATATGGATGTAGTATCTGTGGGAAAGCCTTCAGCCACAGCTCCGCTCTAATCCAGCATCAAGGAGTACACACTGGTGACAAGCCTTATGAGTGTCACGAGTGTGGAAAGACCTTTGGTCGCAGCTCCAATCTCATACTTCACCAGCGAGTCCATACTGGAGAGAAACCCTATGAATGTACCGAGTGTGGAAAAACTTTCAACCAAAGCTCAACCCTCATTCAGCACCAGAGGATTCATAATGGCTTGAAACCCCATGAGTGTAACCAGTGTGGTAAAGCTTTCAACCGAAGCTCAAATCTTATTCACCACCAGAAAGTTCACACTGGGGAGAGGCCCTACACATGTGTTGAATGTGGTAAAGGCTTCAGCCAGAGCTCACACCTTATTCAACATCAGATAATCCACACTGGTGAGAGGCCATACAAATGCAGTGAGTGTGGGAAAGCCTTCAGTCAACGTTCGGTCCTAATCCAGCACCAGAGGATTCACACAGGGTTAAAACCCTATGTCTGCACTACTTGTGGGAAAGCTTTCAGCCAGAGGTCAAAGTTGATTAAACACCAGGTGATTCACACCAGGAAGCAGTCTGTGAGCTGAAAGGAATGAAGCCAGGCTCCTCTCAGACTCCTCTGGCCCTTATCTCAACCTCAGCACCTTTCCAGACCTGAAACCCAGGGTCACTCAACCATCTTCTACATATTCAACCAGCATAGCACCTGGAACACTCCTTAGAATCACCCTTCACAGGATCGTTCCCCTACCAGTGTTCCACCTCATGTGATCCCTTGTAGGTATTTTGTTTTAAAAATTTTATAGCAGGTGACAATATTTGTTAGGAAGAAAAGATTATGAGGGCTGCACACTCACAAATAGAGTTTATTATTATGGTTTAAAGTTATTAAAAAGTCTCAAAAAGACAAAAAAATAAAGTTATTAAAAAGTGACCTTTGGTTGTAGGTAATGACAATAATTAATTTGGCAATTAATCATAGGATGTAAGTTATCTCTCAGTGGCTGTTGTTATTTTATTTTCATAAATTCAAATTGAGTGTTTTTCAGGACTAACTAGTTATCTTCCCCTACACTAATTCCTTACCCTATCTTACTGACTCCTTCATACAACTTGCACCCAACACTTTCTCACTTTCCTGCCTGTTTTCATATATATATATATATATATATATATATATATATATATATATATATATATATATATATCAGATCAGCTGCCACTTCATTGCTCTCCAGGCCCTAGAGACTTCTCTGTACTTCATGTTCTTGCCCATAAGCTTCCATACTCAGTATTTGTTAAGATACATTTATCACTAGATATTTTGGGGAGTATCTCCTAGGCATCCTGCACTAGACCCAGCACATGAACTTCCATCCTCATTTTCCTGGAGATATGCCCTGACCCTGGAACATGCAAGAAAAAAAGCAAACAAAAACAGGTTTAATATATCTTCACTAGAGAAACCTCCAGACACCAGCTAACAAAAGTTGCAACCTAGGAGTGTCACAGGACCTACAGGCCAAATCTAGCACACCTGTCAGTTAATTTTTGTCAGGATTCAACTGTGTCATTGACTTATATATATGGCAGTTTTTGCATAGCAGAACTGAGAAATTATGATAGATACCATATAGCCTGAAAGACCAGAGTCTTAACTTTCTGTTCCCAGCTGTTGGGATGCTATCCTGTCATTAGAGGTAGGTTGGGTCCAGGCTTTGCCAAGGGACTCAAATTCTTATAGGAGTTGAGATGGATTTTCTGACCAGGGGCCTACTTGTGTGCTATAGAGTGATTGTATGTATGTAGTGAGTGCTTCTTGACCAGTTGTCATAGCCACACAAGGTCCCTGCTTTCTTACCCTTCCCTGAACACTGTAAGCCCTAGGGGGGAACATGAGACCTAGCATTGAACTTAGTTTTTATTGCAGTCACTTTTGTAAAGAGTGAATGACATGGCATGGGTGGCAGTTTTAAAACTATACCTCATTCTTAGTTGAGGTTTATTTTTTGGTTTTGGTGCTGAAGACCAAACCCAGGGCTTCTAACTTGCAAGGCAAGGGTTCTACCGCTGAGCTAAATCCCCAGCCCCAACTATACCTCTTTTGTAACTTCCATGTTAGGTATACTCACAGACTGTTAAAATTTCTGACTCACTAGGATGAAAGAAGTAGGCTTACAGGCAAACTTCCATAAAATATTCTAGAACAATCCCATATTACCCATCTACTTGGGAGCTGCTATACACTTACAAATCTCACTGCTCTGCTGTGGACCTAGGCCAGCAGACATGTTGAACATCCTTCTTTACTGCTGTTGTGACTTAATATCTTGTGTATCTGTATGAGAACCAGAACTAATACTTGTTGTCTACTGCAGCAAAGGAACATAAAGTGCAAATTGTGGATTCTATTTCTAAAAGGCAGCAGAGATCTCCAGGATGTGTAAAGTAGATTTCATGAGTTTCTGAGTAGTTATAAATAACTGGTTCTACTATAACCTGCATTTTTGTGATTGTTTTAAAATTTTGAAATAATTTGACTCAGAAAATTTGTAGTACCACAAGGCATATCTACCTCCTTCCACTCAGATTCTGCACTTAACATTTCCTTTGTTATTTTCTTTTCTCCATTAAAAAAGTTCTTTTCCCAAGACTGAGCTACACATGGGATGCACCTTGCCCCAGGATGTCAGCATGTGCTTCCCAGCAAGGACCTCTTCTACAGGCACAATATCATTGTCAAAGTTGAAAATAAATGAGTTTTATTAATGTTTTGGCATGTGTCCCAGTAATGACCCTTACATCAAATAGAAATATTTTTCCCTAGCCTAGAAGCTCATCTTCAATCAGACGTATGTAGCTCTCATGTCATTCTTTCCAGAATAGTTCCATAAATGTCATGACAGACATTTTGAAGCAGTGGGCCATTTACCTTGTAGAATGTCCTTCCTCTTGGTTTTGTCCAGTGTTTCCTGATGACTTTAGCAGAAACCAGAAAAGAGGTATTGGTGAGGTCTGTGGTTTTTTTTTTTTTTTTTTTTTTTTTTCTCTTTCAGGTGAGGTTACTTTTTATCATTTTCTTACTGCACTTTGAAGTTACAATTTTCCCCTCAAGTATTTTCTGGAAAGAGACTTAGAATCAATGTAAGCAACCTGTTTTTCACCAGTTTTTACCTCCATTTAGATCTGTCATTTATTTGTGCTTCTAATTCTGGTACCAAAAGATGAGATTGATCTTCTCCATTTATTTGTTTGTATATGAGTATAAACTCACTGATTACTATATGTTTTGTGGCTCCAGTTTGTTACTTTTCTCATTTATTGAGCTCCTCAGATTTTCCTAGGTTCAGTCATTGGGGAGCACTCTAGCTGTCCCCTGGGCCTTTTGACATCCTTCATTTGTTACCATTTCCTTGCTTTCTGGGACAGCAAACTTTGCTGAGCTCATCCTATATGTTCCTTCCACCATATGGGAAATAAGTTTGTTCTTTTCCCAAGAAATCCTGGGTTTGTTTTTGGTTTTTTGTGGAGAAAGTTTGGGGAAATAAGACCTGAATGTTGGATGTGTACATTGTTACCAGAGACTGTAACTTCTGGGGCCTTTGAACAGAGAGTTAGGAAACAGATGTTTGTGTGTTTACACATAGGAATTGTAGCAATTCCTATACCTGTAATTATATTTTTAAAAAATCATGGGCCAAATAGATAGCAGACTAAAGCACCTGCTTAGGCAAGCACTAGGGGACTGGGGTTTGATCCCTATGCCATGTCAGCCCTGCCCCCAGGGTATGCTGAGAGGGCAATTAAGACTGGGCATGGTGGCCTACCCCTGTGATCCTAGTGCTTGGGAAGCTGAAAACTTCCCTCCTTCAGGAGGATCACTGAATCTGATCTGTGCAGTGAAACCCTGTTGTCATAGACCCTGTACTAAATACATTAAAAAAAAAAAAATCACCAATTCCAGTTCACACTAGAGAGCTTATTTTATTTTTCCCTCTTCCCATAATTTTTAATAACCCAGCCCTTTTTTAAACAATAGATATGGTGTCTGTCGTCTTCAATATACTTACTCAATATTTTTGTCCAGCCCTAGAATATACTAGGTAGTCTCAGAATTACTAATCCAAAATCACTGTAAAAACATGCTGATTCTTCAGTGTTTGTCTACAAGTCTTTGGTTTGAAGCTATAGAGTGAAAATACTGTGGTCAAGCTGGCTTTGGTGGTGCACACTTGTACTCCCAGTCAGTACTTGGGATGCTGAGGCACAAGGATTACCATGAGTTGTAGCAGCCCTCTGCTACATAATGAGTTCAAGCCCAGCTTGAACTACAGAGTGAGACATTGTCTCAAAATACAAAAATACTATGTTCAAAAGATACTTGAGGGGCTGGGGAGATGGCTCAATAGAATAAGTGCTTCCCTGACAAGCTCAAGGGTCTGAGTTCAATCCCCAGTTCCGCAAAAAAAAAAAAAAAAAAAAAAAAAAAAAAAAAAAAAAAAAAAAAAAAAAAAAAAAAAAAAAAAAAAAAAAAAAAAAAAAAAAAAAAAAAAAAAAAAAAAAAAAAAAAAGCCAAAAGATACTTGAGTCTTGGTTTTGTCCGTTTTTTTCCTCTCTTTCACATAGGTAGGTTTGTTTCTGTTGTGTTCTATGTTAGTGATTTCCTATATGTGTACCAGTTTCCTTTCTTATAAGGTTAGTAATTCAAATTTTAAAACATAAAAATTCTTCAAAGGGAAATTAGGAAAACAGACATAAATAGTGAAGTCTTGTTCATGTATAGACACATTTTTTTCGGAGGGCGGCAGTGGAGGTGATTGAGACAGGGTTTTTGTATACAGTTCAGGTAACCCTTAAACTCACTATGTAGCACAGGCTGGTCTCACATTCATGATGATCCTCTTGCCTCAGCTTCCCAAGTCCTGGGATGTGCACCACCACACATAGTGACACATGTAATTAAGGTGAAATTTTTCCCTAAATTATCTATGAACTCAGTATAGCCCCCATTATAATCTGAACAGAAATAATTTAGGAACTAGTCCAAATTATCTTAAGTAGCAAGTGTTTTAACATTTGGTAGAAAATGAAGATATCCACTCAACTAGCATTAAGTTAGATGAGGAACCTATTGAAATGCTACGACAGACCTTACTATTGAGGATAGTGGAGCATAGAGAGGAACAACTTAAACATTCTTTTTCTTCTCAGTCCATTTCATTCCTTTTAAATGTGCTGGATAAATCATGTGTGGTGGTGCATGCCTATAATCCCAGCACTAAATTGGGTAAGGAGGGAAGATCTTGAGGCCAGCTTGGACTACATGATGAGTTCAAATATTGAGCTACATAATGAGATACAAATTTGATACGGAAAATGAGAGGAGAGAGAAATGAAAGAAACAGCTACCCTAAATTTGCTGCCTGGTTAACAGCCCTCACCCATCATGGACCACTTAGTGAAAGAGCAGACCTAGCCTCAAATACATCCATCCAGTTCAGCAACTGCTCTTTTACCTATTGGTTTATGGGTCCCTGCAGGCCAACATCAGGAGTTAAAAATCAAGAGCTACCTTTAGAGCCTATCAAGTTTGTAGTATCTATAAAAATTCAACTAGAAGGGCTGGTGAGATAGCTCATCAGACCAAGCTCCTGTTTAGGCAAGTGCAGGGACCAGGGTTCAATCCCCAGAGGTCACAAGCCAGTCACTGACACTAGGCATAGTAGCACACTGCTGTAATCCCAGCTGAAACAGAAGAATCATTACACATATAAGCTGCATAGTGAGTCCCTGTACCAAATATATTTTGTTTTGTTATTTTTATTTATTTATTTATTTATTTATTTATTTATTGTGGAACTGGGGATTTTTTTTCCTTTTTTTATTTTATTGAAGTACAAATATCAATGAGACAGTTTCAAGACACATTAACAGGACAGATTCAATAAATTAATACATTGCAAACTTTTCATAATGTTTTGGTGTACAAGGTGCATACATGATATTATACTTACAGACATTATTATAGCAGATGTCTCTTATCAGTAAATTAAGAGAGTGTAGCTCTTTACTTATTTTTTTGTACCTGAATTATATCACAGATTCAATAATTAATACTTTCTACTTTGTTATTTTCCTAGTGGTTGTCCATAGTACTAGAAGCCGACATCTTGTCCAACCACTATTAGTGCAAATCTTGCTTCTCATAGAATTATGCAGAAGTACAGCATATTTATCCTGTGTTGTTTATACATACACATCATGATTCTTCCTTTCTATACCCCTTTTTTGTCTAGACCTGTCAAAGATGGACACTCCATTGTCATTAAACCAATTTAGGTGTCTGAACTCAATGACACAATCCAACACAGTACAGCATTCCACAATAATAGTGAGTTATCTGAAGAAGTTGTTGACTGTAGCCATTTATAGCTCATCTTACTATTATGGCCCTGCGTTGTATACCTCATTTTTATATTTTTCTGCTGGATGGTTAAGACTGAGATAGAGCTATATACCAAAACATGTAGTTTTTGTTTCTGATGAGGTCAGCGAAGTCCCCTCAGGGTTTATCTTGTAATCCTAGACCTTACTCTGTAGATCCTTTGTCTGTGTCATCCATGTGGATGAGTCACGGCCAATGCTTAACCAGTTTGTTCTCTGTGAGAGCCTGAGAGAAAGTTTTCTGTGCATGTGACTCTCCCCAGGTACACTATAGATCATTGATCTCCTTGCTCTGTGGCTCCATAATCTCCTTGTTCAGAAAATTTGGGGCTCAACTGAGTTTCATGTTGCAGTACAGCTTCTCCTATGTCCTGAGTCTTCACTGACCTTGAAGCGCTGGCCTTGCAGCTCTTCTATTTCTCCAGTTTTGATCTGTGAACTTAGGTTGTTAACCATCCAGAAGAAAAGCTTATTAGAATCCTGCAGCATAGCCATTCACTTTGCCCTATCTGACTCAATTATTTTTACTTGTTGTTGTACATTTCTATTTGTATTTCTTCTTTTCACTTCTTATGCTAGGGAGGCCATATGATATTTGCACATGTGTGTCTGGTTTATTTCACTTACGAGTATATGTTCAAGTGGCATCCACTTCAATATAAATGCTTCAAGTTTATCATCCTTAATAGCTGAATAATACTCCATTGTATAGAAATACCACATCTTTTTCAACCATTCCTCATGTGATGGACATCTTGGTTATTTCCAAGATTTTGCTATCACAAATTCTGCTGCCATAAACATAGGTACACATATATCACTATGATATAATGTTTTCAGTTCCTCTGGGAAAATTCCCAGTAAGGGGATAGCCAGCTTGAATGGGATTTCCAGTCCTACTCTTTTGAGGAGTCTTCACACTGGTCTCCACAATGGTTGTACCAGTTTACATTCCCACCAGCAGTGGAGACGTGTTCCCTTTTCCCAACATTTGTTGTTGGTTGATTTCCTTATGATAGCCCTTCTTTGTGGAGTGAGATTGTATCTCAGTGTTGTTTTTATTTGCATTTCACGAATAGCTAGCAATGTGGAGCATTTTTTCATATATTTATTCACTTCTTAAATTTCGTCCTCTGAGAAGTGTGTATTCATCTCAGATGCCCATTTCTGAATTGGGTCTTTAAATTTGAGGGCCCTGTTATATCTTAGTTCTTTATATATTCTAGACAGCAGACCTTTGTCTGATTGCTTATTAGTTAGGATTTTTTTTCAAAATTTGTGGGTTGTCTTTTCATTCTGTTGACAATTTCTTTTGACATGCAGAAGCTCCTCAAGAAGAGTTGATCCCAGTTGTTGATTCTTTCAAGTGTTTCCTGTGCAAATATATGTTTGTTCATGAACTCTTTACCTACCCCTATGTCTTCAAGAGTTCCTCCTACTTTCTCTTCCAGGAGATTGAGTGTTTCTGTTTTAATGTTTAGATCTTTAATCCATGGAACTGGGGATTGAACTCAGGCCCTTGCGCTTGCCAGGGAAGTGCTTATTCCACTGAGCCATCTCCCTGGCCCCCAAATATATTTTAAAAGAGAAAAAAAATTCAACTAAAGGAGCAAAGATTTTACCCTGGACCTCAAGGAAAGATTTGGAGAAATATGTAAGTTTTGAGAGTCACTGATATATTTTTCTCTAGGTTGAATATGTTGCTCAGTGGTGGAACACTTCCCAAGAGTATGAGTCCTTGTTGGATGGAGTCTCGGCACCTCCAAAATAATATGTAAGATGAGCTGTGAATCCCTGGGAAAGTATGCGATAGTTCAGGGAGAGAATGAAGAAGGGGCCCACATCTCACCAACACTGAGCATTCATAGTTGGGAAGGAAGAGAAGCAACATGGCCCCTGTGGAACAGAGACCTAGGTGGCCAGGAGGAGGGGCAACTGCATCACACACAGTACAGAAAATAATTGAGACAACCGCAAGGAGGCCTGCTTCTGTGAAAGTTGGGCTAAGAGCATGGTGAGAGGGTCTCCACAGTCAAGGTAGGTAGGAATAATGGAGAACTTGTAGGGATCCATTGATCTCACTGCAGTCAGTTCTACCTGGGGAGAAATTGAGGCAGGAATGAGAAAGAGACAAGAAGACAAAAGCTGGGCTAGGTGGCAGCTGGTCTGCCTGATGGGCAAGACTAACCCAACCACACAACAAAAGATCCTTTATTTATGTTTTTGCAAAGTTAGTAACACATGACACAAGGTTGCCTAGCGACTAATAGCTGACCTTAACCAGACAGGATGATTATCTCAGGACTGAGTACCTTGTTTGTGTGAGGCACTGAGGCCTAGTCCAACCTACATACATTTGATCAGTTTCCTAGTTTCCTCAGCTCCCAACAGGAGATGGTAGAGGTAAAGGAGAAAGGAACAAAATCGTCCCTCCAGAAGGTTAGAGAGATTGGTCTTGGACACAGAGAGGCACTCCCTGTGATGCACTAGAAAAAGGAAATGGGCAAATACAGGACAAGTAAGTATAGCAGAGGGTCTTCTGTGACAGCTTGCAGCTCCTAGATTATCAGAATGGTGGGGGGGGACACAAGATTAACTGTTGTAAATGGGGCATGTGAACAGAAGAAAATGCAGAAGAGTTGACCTGTGGGCAGGGGTCAGCTCCATGGGCTTCAGCCAGAATGAGTTGGCTCCTCATCTCAGCCCAGGAGAAATCTGTGTTCTGCTCTGCTTCCATCTCCCCAGCACCTTCCCTGAAGCAGTAGCTTGCAGGAGAAGCTGACACCAGTTATGAAAGCACACAGGGCCTGTTATCCTCCCACCCACTGGCTAGAACTCCACACCATGAAGAACAGTCCAGTGCAGTGCTTTGGAAGATAACTGTCTTTTCTCTTTGTCCAGCTGGATTTGATAATTTCTTTTAACTGTCCCCTCCCCCCAACACACAAAAAAGATGAAAGGAAAACAGCCTGGATATAGAGATGAAAAAGTAATACTGAAATGGCCACAATTTACCTCAACAAGAAAATCAGAATTTACTAAGAGTTTAATTACATAACAACAAAAGGCCAGGTTCATTGGCACATACCTGTGATTCCAGCTACTCAAGAGTCAGCATCTGCTCAAATGTACCTTGACAGCTAGCTCTTCTTAGGCTTAATATAGTATATGTCACTAGAATTAGCCTGCAGTACCACAGGATTTACCAAGACGCCTTGTATTCACATGGGTAGTGCATGTAAAACAGGAAAAATAGGTGTACCACACAGTAATCCTCAGAAACCTTGCCTTTCCTAAATTCCCCATAATCATAAGTGTCCATTGCCCTAAAATGTGCCATCAAAGACACAGTAGCTCTGACCAATGAGTAATAAATTAAAACTTAGTCTTTGGCACTTAGAAGTTGGCATGACAACATAGGACCCCAAGCACTTCCCCAGCTAAAATAGTTACTGTAGCCCAAAAGGCCTTCAAAGATTGGAATCTATTATATGAGACCTATTTAAAGAACAGGGAATTATCACCACTGCTCTTACCAGGCCAGGTTGACCTGTTTTTGAATCTGAAAAAAGTAAATGCTGTTTGCAGGTCAGTTACTGCAACCTCATCTATGGGCTCTTACCCAATATTGCTAAAACTACTGACACCTATCTGACAATTGGCAAGAGTATTTGTTTTGTTTTGTTTTCTTTTCTTTTTGAGACAGGGTCCAGCTATGTAGTTCAGGCTGACCTTGTGCTCATTTTGTAGCCCAGGCTGGGTTTTGTTTTTTTTCAGAATTGGGTATTTAACCAGCCCTTGTGATTGCCAGGCAAGTGCTTCTTCTACTGAGCCATCTCCCTGTTTCCCCCAGGCTGGTCTTAAACTTGCAACTATCCTCCTGCCTTTGCCTCCAGACTGCTAGGATTACAGGGGAGTGCCATCCCACCTGTCCCAGCAACTGTATAGTTTGTACAGATTTGGGTGACAGGTTTTATCCTATACTTTTTGCAACAGCTTTCAGTTATAGTTTGTCTTCCATCTGGAAGGTCATAATAATATACCCTTCCCAAGTGATCATAGATGCCTTAACAGCCTTCCCAATGTACATGGCCCTCTCAGGTAAGATTTTAACTGCACCCACCTTTCTCCAAGAGCACAGCAGTGATACACATTGATGACATACTCAGGACATGCAGATATAAGAGACCTCACCTAAGGGGAAGGCCCCATACAGTGCTGGGGTCCACCACATCACTCAGGTTCCTGGGAGCAATTTGGTAGGCCAAGCACTACCCTTCCTGACACTAACAAACAGCTGTTACTCTACAAGACACCCACAACTTCTTTTAGATTTTTGGAGGTCCAGAGACAAAACATGCCTCATTCAAAAATTTTGTTTAAGTCTCTGTCCTGTTGTACGTCAGCCCACTTTGTACACGCCACTCCAGCAGAGGATTCTGGAGTGTCAGAGCGCAGCACTAGAGGAACCCTTGGTAGAGCCCCACCAAGCTGCCTTCACAGCAAAAGCTGTGCCAACTTCCATTCATGCCTCCTGGGATCTCAGCCACACAGGTTAACTGTAAAGTGTTTTGGTGCAAGAATCTTGTTTCCTTACCCTCACACCATATGCCACTGGAGCAGTAGATGCTGGCTCCTGGTAAATGAGACTTTCACATACCCTGAACTTCTGGCACACAGTTTTCCACTGGAAGCAGCACCTAAGCTCACTGTGGCCACCAAGTACTCTTGATACAGGATAGAGTCACATTGCTCCTCTGGCATTCCACCTGCATTCATGACAGATGTCGAAGTCCTGAGGGGTCAGTTTTCATGGCTCTCTGGGAAGCCACTCAGGATGAACTGAGTAAGCAGCAATAGCAGTCTGTTACCATTGCTGTAGTAATGGAGCTCGCTTTGGAGCTGCTGCTTTCTGCTTCTTGACCAGACTATCCTGTTGAAAACATTTAGACAAACTTCAGGCAGCCATCTTAATACCAGGTGCCAACCAATAGTCCCAACAAGGGTCGGCCAAATAGCTCAGCGTATTAAAGCACCTATTTAGTCAGACACAGGGGCCCAGAGCTCAATCCCCTGGCCTACTGTGCTGGCCCCACCCCTGGGGCAAGCTGAGATGGCAATTGAGACTGGGCATGGTGGCGCACCCCTGTAATCCCAGCACAGGAGGCTATAAACAGGGGGATCCAACCTATGCAGTAAGAACCTGTACACCCTGTTCTAAATACAAAAAAAAAAAGTTCCAACTATACATTTTCATAAATTTTGAGTCACTGACCCTTTGGGTAAAGAACTCTGGGAAATTCTTGTCTCACAGATAGCCAAACTATAAATCACTTATGGTACCTGTGCCACAGCCAACTGTTTGTTATCATTGAAGGCCCTACAAGGTTCTCCATCACTGATATAAATCAAGATTACGGATGTCGCTGTATACTCAGGCTGCATAAGATGCCTCAACAAGATGATCCTTATCCCACCCTGAGTTTCAGGTATTACTGATAGTGATCAAGGCACTGGTCACTATTTGTGGCAGTAAGCCTCAGACTTCCTCTTTTGGGCGCTTATCTGGACAAGCAGATAGGCCTAGGTGCTCTTGATGGCTCAGTTGGAATCACTGTGCAACCGCTTTACCAAGAATCCCTCACACTGGCCCCGCTCCAGCCCAGCCTCCTTTCCTTGCTCTCTCAGCCATTCTGGACCTGTGGAAAAGTCCTGTTCAGCTCTTTCCCCAGAGACCTCAGCAGACCTTTTCACAGGAAGACCTGTGAGGGAATGTTAAGCTTTTTTTGTTGTTATTTTGGTGGAACTGGGGATTGAACTCAGGCCCTTGCACTTGCCAGGAAAGTGCTTATTCCACTGAGCCATCTCCCCAGCCCCAAATTTTAAGCTTTTTAATCAAGCTACTAATAATAGTATTGGTAATTATACTATTACACTGATAGATTAAAGTAATGGAATAAATTTTGTCTGAAAATAATGAGGATCCAAGATGTATAAGAGAATATAAAATCAAATGATAACACCTAATCCTAAATTTGAAGTAGAAATATAACTTGTGAATTTATGATATATTTTGATTTTTTTTTTTTTTTTTTTTTTTTTTCTTTT
>PVKA01019564.1:0-41815 GCA_004027165.1 Ctenomys sociabilis | reverse complement strand
AAAAAAAAAAAAAAAAAAAAAAAAAAAAAAAAAAAAAAAAAAAAAAAAAAAAAAAAAAAAAAAAAAAAAACAGATTGCAAGAACCTAAGATCACACAGAGAAGCCAGGGAGACTGGAGAAGAACTTTCTTGAAGTTGGTCACATGAACAAATCTTGCTATTGTCTGCATCTCTGTGTTCCCTTATGCATCTCCTCCCTTGGGGCTCAGTAGGGCTTATGTTTTCAGGGCCCTTGCTATGCTTGTGCTCTGTATCTGTATAAAACTCACCCAAGAAAACTGGGTAGAATGGCACATGACTGTAATCCCAGCACTTGGGAAGCTGTAAACAGATAGATCATGAAGAGTCTGATCTAATAGTAAGACCCTGAACACCCTGTAGACCTTTCCCTAAAATACAAAAAAAAAAAAAAAAAGATACTGGCCTCACAGAAGGCCTTGAGCTCATCTTGGTCACCATGATAATTTTCCTTTAACAGAACTAAGGTCACTTGTCTAAGAACTGAGGCCTCAGACTTGACTGATCAAAGCCCATCATGTGCACTGAAGCTACATACTTGGCAGATGTAGTGAAAAGCTACACAGATCTGAGCCCAGGACAGGATGCTAGGGCGTGGGAGGGAAAGAAAGTGGGTGCTAACTACACAGACAGTATGCCTATCAGAGCAGCCTTTACATTTCCTATTTGTCTCTCAAAACAATTCTGTGGGATTGGGATATGGGCTTGGGATTTCCACGAGGGTGTTTGGTTTAAAGCAAGTCTGAGAAGATGACACAAAAGCCATTCAGCAATGTGTAACCCTGTACACCTTCAGTGATTCAAGTCATTATCACAAGTCAAGGTGTTTTTGATATTGCTCTTATGCATTTGATTTTTACCAATGTGTAAAGGCTATTATTTGGAAAACTTAGCTTGGGCTAAACAAATTCTTAAGAATCAGGTATGAGAGTTTTCTGTTGCTTAACCTGAAAATCTTTGTCATGGACATCTTTATTCTATCTTCATTATAAACTATGGAAGGTAGCACTTTGAGTATGGAGAAACTGAAAGCTAATAGGTAAAAGAATGTTCCCATGGTCCATAGCAATTTACTGGCAGAGCAAAAAATAGAATACAAAGCTTAATAACCACTAAGAAGACAACAATATGAAATGTATTAATTATTGAAACTGTCCTACTAATCGGTTCTGAAACTGTCTCATTGCTATTTGATTCTCAATAAAATTATTAAAAAATAAAGTGATAAATCATAACTATATATTTATAGGGTATTATGTCATTTTGTTATGTGTATACAAAAAGACTTGAGTAAATGAAATTAATGCACAAAAAAAATACAAAGCCCACGATTGCAGACTATTTTCCTTACCTCAAACCATTACGTCAGCATCAGTGATAATTCACAGATTGGGACAGAGCAGATGGGCAACATGGCTGCCCTGAGCTAATGTTTTTACTTTAACATCAATTCCAAAATTTTGGCTGATTTCCCCGAAGAACTTATTCAGCTTTGCCTTTGAGCAAAGATTTTTCTTGCATTATATTTCTAGCTTAATTATATTTAATAATTATTGGCATTATTTTTTTTTTTTTGCTTTTTTTCCATGTAGTGTTGACTTGCAAAGCTACTTGGATTTTGTTGAGCTCCAAGATTAAATAAGTGAACTCTTGAGAAACAATTAGCTAGGGGCAAACCAGTGGTAAAATCAATCCAAACTTTTGTTTGTTATTTGTTTCTTTCCCTTTATGCCAGGTTCCTGCTTTATATTAGTAAGATTGAAATTGAAATAAGGCTATTGCTGGTGGATTAATTTGTCACTTTCCTTGAAACTGGTGAACCCAGGAGGTTAGATACTAATAGGAAAATACTGCCAGTGTCTGTTAAGAAGTCTATGACATTTCAAGGCAAGAATGAATGTATGGAAGAAGAAACTCGTTTCTTCTTTACTAACAAAAGGGAAAGCCTGGATGTGAATGATATGGGTATATTAAAAAAAAAAAACCTTTACGTAACTTTTTTGCTGGGAGAGAAGACTACGAAGCACATTTTCCAGGAAGTGTGGGCTGCGACGATTGTGCGCTCTTAACTAATCCTGAGTAAGGTGGCCAATTTGACAGTCTTCTCATGCTGCCTCTGCCACCTTCTTGGTCAGAAGATACCATTTCAACTTTAACCCAGCATGATCGAAACATACAGCCAACCTTCTCCCCGATCTGTGGCCCCTGGATTGCCCATGAGCATGAAAATTTTTATGTATTTACTTACTGTTTTTCTTATCACTCAAATGATTGGATCGGCCTTCTTTGCTGTATATCTTCACAGAAGGTTAGACAAGGTAAGATAAACTAATACCTTTTGTTAACCAACTTGGAAGTCTGATTTGTGTGTGCATTGATTTTAATTATTCTCAAATAATGGAGAATGAAAAACTCAAGTTCATAGTGTTGTGGCACATTTGTTGTCTGGCCAGTAAAGTCTCATATTGTGACCTTGGTTAAGCTATTGGGATATAGTGTCACTGGCTTAGCTTCAAGTCTTGGCTCTGACCCTAGCAGCTCTGTGATCAGAGGCAAGTTATTGCACATTTTTAATGGTAACAGCACTCATCTCAGAGTGAAGTGATTCTAGCCTGGTGCAGTACTTACCATGGTACCTGGCATGAAGTAAGTGCTGTGTAGGCTCCAGCTACCAGTATTCCTAAGGTTTTACTATAAAAGTTCAACTTTATTCAGATGGGGACAATTTTTTCTTTTAAATTTCCACCTCAGGAAGGAGTGTACCAGTTTGGTCTGAACTTTGATAGTGCTTCAGATTAGCACATAGATAAGTTTCCAATTTGCAGGATTTTGAGTAAAAATGGTTCTGTTTGAATAATTCATATGCCAGCTGCAGGTGCAACCTGTTCAATGCCCATCCAATGTACTTTTCCATTCTTAAATGGTTGATCTTACAAGATTTAAAAGAGAAGAGTAACTTAGTGCATTGGTTTTGCCTTCTTAGGATAAAAAAAATAATGCCAGGATGTGTTTTTTTTCTGTCTATTTGACCACTTCCACTGAAGGACATTATTGATCATGTTAGCAAAATGCAAATCATAGGTAAATAAGAGAAAACTGATCAATTATCAGTTCCTAAATGTGTGGACAGGGGAACCATGGCTCAGTGGCATCTGGATGACTCTTTTTTCATGGATCTTCACTGATCCTCTCTTGGGATACAGGCCTAGAATTAGGATCATGAAGTCTTCCGTCATTATATAAGACAAGGTAGTGTGGGTGGAGGTGATCCATTAGGCCAGTCAAGCTTTCCGACACTCCTGAGAAGAGGTGAGTTCTGGATCTGGATGCTTGTTTGTTGTTCTGGTGGACACTGTTGACCAAATGTCTGGACATATGCCTCGGCTCCAAAGGGAACAAGTGGCCCTGGCACACTCCAGTAGAGCCACAGCACTGAGGAATGTCCTTGGTAAGCCGGGCGTGGTGGCGCAGGCCTGTAATCCCAGCACTCAGGAGGCTGAGGCAGGAGGATTGTTGTGAGTTCGAGACCAGCCTGAGCTACAAAGTGAGCTTAAGGCCAGCCTGAACTGCATAGTGAGACCCTGTCTCAAAAAGACCAAAAAAAATGTCCTTGGTAACAAATTGTCAGCAAGAGCAATCTTGTTTTAAATCTTAAAACCTACTCATAAGAAAATGGCATAGGATTAGGGGATGAAAGAAGTGAATTGTATATGCTTAATTATGAAGACTTGGAAGATAAAATGCCTCATTCACCTTGGGGGTGAAAGATGCCTTCTTCAAAAATGCAAATGTCTTCCACAAATCCAAAAGTTAAGAAAAGACAGAGATAGGATTTGATTTAACGGATACACATCGCAAATTAACTTCTTTCTATACCACATACACTAAAATTAAGTGTGCAAATTAGTTCATCAGAGAATGATTTTATAGGCTGGGGAGAAAAGTGACAATTATAGAATGTTGTTGCAATGATGCATTAAAAATATATATGCTCTTTGATGGAAATTCATTCGAATAGCTGTGATTTGTACCTAGGGTTTCAGATAATATGATGTCTCCACTCCCAGCTTTTGTAGCTTTTTAAAATAGCAAACACCAAGTAGCCATAATATAGTATAATAACATTGCGTTTTCCCTGTGTGCTCTCAAAGCCCTTTCCTTGTTGGTGCCCTGGTAGCAAATGTGGAGGCAGACATCATTAGTGGCATTCTTCTTCACAATGATGTCTCTCGCCCCCTTGTTATTTCAAAATAGATAGAAGATGAAAGGAATCTTCACGATGATTTTGTATTCATGAAAACAATACAGAGATGCAACAAAGGCGAAGAGTCTTTATCCTTGCTGAACTGTGAGAAAATTAGAAGCCAGTTTGAAGGTTTTGTCAAGGTAAGACACTCAGTTATTGGTAAAAGTCATTGAAAAGCTTTGCCACGTTTCTTAGATTTTGAAACTGAAATCCTGTAAAATCTTCAAAATTTACTATACACACACACACACACACACACACGTGTGTGTGTGTGTGTGCACATGCTTGCACCTGGGTTCGGATATATGTGTATAAAAAAACACAAATATTAAGTGAAAATCTTATGAAAAAGGAAAGTTAGAAGTGTGTGTACTCCTGCTTGGTAAAATCAAAAGGCTGTCTCTGGGGGAAAGTACACTTTTCATGAGCATATGCTTATATACTCAAGAGCTCACCTATGGCGGTGCCACTGAGAAAAATTATATCTTATTTTTTATCCACTTCTCTGCTTCCTAACCAAAAGTTCAAAGTTTTCCTAGTGTGGAACCAAGGTCTAAGTCCCATTTACCATGGAAGAAATAACCCTTGGACATTGTCATGTTGGCAGACCATAAACAATGGTACTGCCTGCCTTGGGAGTAGTAGGAACTCCTTTTTTATTGTTATTATTAATTTTATTGTGAAAAAATTGCAATGAGACAGTTTTAAAACAGATTTATAGGAGAGTTACAACACTTAATACATTGCATATTGTTGTCTTTGTAGTAGTCATTCATAGCACAGGATGCAGACATGATACCCTGTCCAAACACTATTAGTACAAATCTTTCTTCTCATTGAATTAAGAGAAAGTAGCTATATATCTATCCTGAAGTAAGATCTGGTCTCTAGTACTCAGCCAAGGATGGAATTGCAGGTGCTGAGAAAATGAGATTGTTCCCTTTTATTGTTGAGAAGATGTACAGGGACTGAGCATGGGACATTCTTAGTATCACTCGAGGCACATGACGATTGCTAGCGTTTGCATGCACAGCCAGACCACTCTGGAGTCAATCATGACCAGAGACAGAGGTTTAAAATCTTTTAACTCATCAGCTAAGCCAGCTTAAAGTCAATTATAAGGCCTACGATGGGTACTTAAAACAAGATTTGTTTAGAACATTTACTTAGTCATCACAGATATGAGATGAAAAGGCTCCTTTTCCCAAGAGAGAACATCAGGGATTCTCAGTTCCCATTTCCCTCCTCCAACATGGATTCAAATCCCTTTTCCCTCAGCTAACCTGGAGTTCATGTCTAGGAAATCCATGTTGAGGGTAGCTCTATGTCAGGTGGAGGAGCGATCCGATCAAATACACCAACAAAAATTCATGTTCATGTGCAGTTATGCATAAATTTAATAAGGGGGTAAGGGGCTTAGGATCTTGTTTGAACTTCTTCCTGTCCTTCTGTACAGTAACTGACATGGAGTATAACCTAGTGCTAAAGACACTGACAACTTATTCCCGAGGTACCTATGAGGATCAGAATGTGGCTCAGATCTGCTGCTGGCCTTCAGGTTCTTCATGCTCATCCAGATTTTAGATGTAATTTTGAATCTTTTACTTGCACAACTGGCTCAGTTTGGAACTGATTTGGCTTTCTTCTGGTCTAGAGGATTCTAGTCACTAATATAGAGTATTCAGAGCTATTTCAAATTAGAGCGTAAAGTTAATAATCCAAACAGCAGGTTAAATATGCTTGGTTGTTTGGCTTTGGGCAAATGACTTAGTTCTCCCTTGTATAACATGAGAGGGGTGACATTATCTGTATGAACACTGGCAGTTCGGACATTCTATAATTATCTGATCAGCCTTCAGTTCCCTCAAATGGCAGTGAGAATGGCTTGTTGGTTTTCTCCCTTCCTTATATTACCATTGAGAATTTTGCAGTTGAACTGACAATTCCTCATGTCTTATTTGAGGACAGAAATACAAAGTTCCCAAAATTATATACCCAGGATAGGAGAAATAAAACACTTGATTTGGCCTCCATGCTTACACACACATCAAAAAGTGTTAGGTTGATGTTTAATGTTCTACAAAGACAGACCTTTCAAGTCATACCAACCAGAGCCTCGGCAACCTCCTCCATTCCTATGACCAATGGTATTCCTTGCCTCTGCAGCAGCAGGTTGGGATCTTGGTTAATGCTATCCATAGCGAGGATATGTACCATGGTTACTAATTGTTACTTAAAGTCCTCTTTGCTCAGTTATCTGCCCCACACATGACTTTTCAGTGCCTGTTCCCTAAAATAAAATGTCACTATTTCAGAGTGACATTTCTCACTCTGAAACAATATTTTCAACTTTTTTTTTCACTCAACAGGCCAACTGTTGAATAACTCCAAATTGTATTTTCTTAGCTGATGTTAGAAGACCTTCTTTCAGGATCACCATCTGGCTAATCTATAGTGGCCTCAAGTTTACATGTAAGACCCTCAAGTCTTAGGGCTTGACAGGGTTTTAGAAATGATCAAATCCACTTCTCAATTCTCAGAATTGTGTCTTCTCTCTGTCATCCCTCCCAAGTCGCCACCCAGTCTTTATTTGAAGTCTTCTAGTCACAGAGAACTTATTTCCCCTGAGGCAAGCAGCACCACATCATAACTTTGAAGTGGGGGGGAGAATGGCATTCAGAGCCCATGTTAGGGTAAGTGAGGGCATCATTTTAAATACCATGATCTCATATTAAAACTTACAGCCCACTTCACTCCCTGAGAAAATTCAGCACTACGATTATCTGCCCACAATAACCTGAGATGCCTTTGATAGGGTTAAGGTTAAAGCATTTTCAAATTAAAGGGCAATCTGTCTATACTTGCCATGTAGAGTTCCCACTAAGAAGGGAATAACTAATCAAAGATTTCCTAAGATTCAACTCGGAAAAGTTTTTTTGACTGAAGTAAAGAATTAAGTCTGAAAACAAGTGTTCCAGGGAGTATATATGGGGAAGAGTACACAAATGGGCAAAGTGGTGGTATGAAAGACAAACTTTGCTGACTTCACACTTTCTTCTCAGCCAGGCCCTAATACCAATATAACCATGTAACCCAAAAGTATCTTATCTTCAATCATCACACTCTAGTTTTTGAAAAGATACTAAACAGTCATTTGTTTACTTGTTATCTCACAAACATTTTCCTGTCGCTGCGTTTTCATAGTGCCCCACTTCAGCTCGAATGGAAAGTTGAGGCTCTGGGGCCCATGAGCGTTTCAAGGCTCAGGTTCCCCTTGGGGCTCTGTGACTTACACCCCCACATCTGGCAACTGAGCTACACCTATAGCTAAAGAGTCAACAATAACAACACAAAATTCCTTCCAGAAGAGGAAAATAAAGGAAGCACTTTGTAGACAATTCCAGGATAGAAAAGAGGAAGAGACTTTGATTCTCAGAAGATGTACAAATATTACTGTCTTCCCTCTTGTGTTCAGATTATAGAGTGATGAAACAAGTTGATCCAGATTGTAAGCTCTCTTGCCTTAAGTTTGAGACCCTTTGGGTAACATAATATGGGCCAGTGAAGCCCTCCAAGCCTTTTGTGCAGTCTCTTTAAAATGGCAGTGATAGCTTTTCTTATCTTCCCACCTATATGGATAGGAGTCCCTGTAAGTACCTCTAGCATTCTTTCAGTTTTTAAGTGAAATAAATCTTTCAAGTTGTGTTGCATTTGCCTTTGAGCATCAACAGCATTGTGACATGACCTGGGTTTCTTAATTGTTGTTTATTCTAAAGAAATACAAGCCACATAGGAAAATCATCATCAAGAGAAACATCTTTCAAGCCCATTGAAAGAGATCATGAAAATATGCAAGGGTCATTGTATATTCTGGGATTTTTCTTCAAAGGTCAAACATACTACGACTTTTTCCTATGAGATTTCAGACCAATTTTATTATAGTGGATGTCATCCTTTACACTTAATAACACTCAATATACCAGTGCATAGGGGAAAATCGTGTCATCATTGAGCTTTGTCAGTATTTGTCAAAACATGGGAAGCTGGGATCAAAAGAAGGGTCAGTATCACAGCCTCTGGTCTGGAGAGAGCTTTGGAATGAAGATAACAAAGTTTGGAGTTTGCTCTAGATTCTCCCATGGGCTTTCTGGGCTGTCAACTCATCTGTCAGAGCCATTAATTCCCAACTGGTATGATAGATTTAATGGCATCATCTCAGTCTATATGATAATCCTCACCAGGAACAGACAACAGTAATGACAGATGTAAAGTGATACTGCTAAAACCCCATCACAGAGCAGCTGTCAAAATGACCTCTTACAATGATTCTTCTTTTAGGATATAATGTTAAACAAGGAGGAGAAGAAAGAAATCAGCTATGAAAGGCAAAAAGGTAGGTTGTTATTCATAATTTCTATGAATGTTTATATACTAAAAAGAAGCTTTATGCTGGTAATATTGAGCCAGTGTTCAATAAGGTAATTTTTAGCTCAAAAATAAAACAGGATGAAAGCTGTCAACTTGATACCTGCTCTGGTCCTTGTGGTTTGGAAAGACTTTAGTGGCTAGTATTTATAGAGAATGCTATTTTCCAATAATGCTAGGTAGGTGCCTGTGCTACTGAGCTATCTCCCTGGCCCTTGTTCCATTATACTGTCCAATAATGCCGACAGTACTAAGTACAAAGAAATTTCATGATATATCATCTGGTACCATCTTCAGAGGATGATGGCAGGAAAGTCATCTTGTGGTAAAGTGACAATTGTTGGTCAATGATAATAGATTTTCATGGTGGACAGTGGTCAGGAAAGCTTCTGGGATGAAGGAGTGACACTGTGAATGACATTCTAATCTTTGCTTTGTTCTTGAAATTAGACCATCCCAAACTTCTTAGGGTTAAAGAAGTGCCATGATGGTTCCCAAATCCAGCACAATGCTCAGAACATAAATTTATTTTTTTAAAAAAGCAAAGACCATGTGGCCTCCCATCAAATATGTTTAGGGCTATGGTGCTTTCTCCATCATCAGACAGTTTTGCATATCTTTAAACAGCTCTACTAATTGTAGTAAGTTCACTACATTATTCACCATTACATCTGTCCTTCTCAAGTCAAATTTTGATCCTGTAATCTCTGTTCACTGGACCCAACTCCACTCTTTGAGGTCACAGTAATCAAAGTACAATTCCTCTCTTACACAGCAGCTGTACAGACACTGAAGGCAGTAATCATGACATCTGAGCTTTGATTGAGGCTTTTCTTCTCCAGGCTAAACATGCCCAGGGCTAACACTGTTCATCTCATGAGCATTTCCAGGCATTTTTTGCTCCCAGTTACCTCATTTTCTGGACATACCAACTTTTCCCTGTTCCCTTTGTAATATAACACCTGATACCAGTACAAAAATACTGGAAGGATAAGTCTTGTTCTATCTAGGTCTTAACCATCCAGTAGAAAAGTATAAAAATGAAGTATACATCGTGGGGCCATAATATTAAGCTGAGCTGTAAATGGCTATGGTCGACAATTTCTTTGAATAACTCACTATGGTTGTAGAATGCTGGACTGTGTTGGATTGTGGTGTCGAGTTCAAGCACCTAAGTTAGTTGAATGTCAATGGAGTGCCCACCTTTGACAGGTGTAGACAGAGGAAGGAGTGTAGAAAGAAAAAATCATGATGTGTGTGTATAGACAGTACAGTTGGGATAGATAACGCTGTGCTTCTACATAATTCTATGAGAGGCAAGATCTGCACTAATGGTGGTTGGACAGGATATTATGTCGGCTTCTAGTACTACGGTCATCCACTAGGAAAATAATTATTGAATTTTTGACATAATTCAGGTATAAAAAAATAAGTAAGCAGCTATACTCTTAATTCACTGATAAGAGATAGCTGCTAAAATAATATCTGTAAATATAATATCATGTATGCACCTTGTACAATATCAAAACATTATGAAAACAGTTTGCGATATATTAATTTATCGAATCTGTATGGTTAACGTGTCTTGAAACTGTCTGATTGACATTTGTAGTTCAATAAAATAAAAAAATAAAAAATGCTGGAAGGAACCTTAGCAATGGAGGTAGGAAAGGAAAAGTACTGAAGTGACGATTAGATCACAAAGATGGTAAATGTAGTACCAAAGACTTGTGAAATCTGATACAAAGAAATGAACCCAAACAAATGTACAGATACTGTTTGCTAAGGCCAAGTGAGTGTTCAGAACTCACTTTAAAAGTTGGTGCAAGGGGCCAGGGAGATGGCTCAGTAGAATAAACACTTCCCTGACAAGTACAAGGGTCTGAGTTCAATCCCTAGCTCTGCCAAAAAAAATTCATTAACAATAAATAAATAAGTCCAGATGCTAAATGGTCATCTGATTCCCATGAAATTTTCATCTTCAGAATGACTGCAAAACATGTTGAGAGGTACCATGCTTTCTGTTAAAGACAGTAAAATTTGAGGAAACAGACCCTGTGAGTGCTGCCCAGCAGTGTGCAGAAAAACCATAACTCAGTTAAAATGATGTTCCAGTCATACAGTTGGATTCACTTGTACTGTACTGACTCAAGAAATAAAGAAGAAAGAAAGAAAGAAAGAAAGAAAGAAAGAAAGAAAGAAAGAAAGAAAGAAAGAAAGAAAGAAAGACCCACAGTCTCTGCACTTAGGAGATCAGCACTTCAATTAAGGAGTGAATTTTTACATGAGAAACAGAAGAGTTTGGCCAGTTGCTTCACCTGATCAGGCACTGCAAGCATCTGACTCAGGGTTCAGATAAATGGTGCGACCCACTAAGACTCCCAATATGTGCAATTTGATCCTAAGAACAAGATTCAAGATAGTTCTAATGAGGACGGGCATTTTCAGCGTGTGTCAGTCTATGTGAAGTATTGAAAAAAGAACTATTAGAAGGGGAGATCAATAAAAACATGCAATTCAATGACATAAGATATTAAGCAACCAACTTTTCCTTCAGTGTGAAGGATCTCAGATCATTTCATCCTTCCTTTCATGTAACATATCTCAAGAGAGTCTCATTACACAGTGTAGACCTGGACTAAATTGCTCCGTGGGTAGTTCTGTATTTTTCTGGGCTCACAGTTTGCTTTTGGTTTCATTTCAGGTGATCAAGATCCTCAAATTGCAGCACATGTCATAAGTCAAGCTGACAGTAAAACAGCATCTGGTAAGTCCCATGACATTGGAGGGTCAACCACAGAGGACAAGGCTGAGATGTGGAAACAGGGCAGCGTAATGATTAGGCTTCTCTTTTCCTCGGGGGTCCAATTTACAAAGCTACCCATACACCTCTCAAATGTTGTCCTTTGTCTGCAAAGTGAGCCCTAACACAAATACACAGATGGGGCTTTGAGGGTTAAAGGGAGGTGGGAAGAAATCCCAATGTTTTGTTTTAAAATATTGTTCAATGACTGATTCTAAATGATGAATTCCTAAGTGGACAAACCATTATTCTGACAGCATAGGGGAAATGGCAGGTAGTGACCCCTGACTGAGGGCAATCCTCCTCTTAACCCCTCTTTATTGTATGTAAATGGACCTTAGGGGGTATTTTCTGTCACCTATCAACCCCTGTATGATTAATCCCAGCCTTCTAGGGGCCAACCTCAGGGAAATTAAAGGTAAAATCATTCTGTAAAGATCAATAGGTGCCAAGACGTTAGATTTTCCAATGAAGTAACAACATACGACATACTGTGTGATCTTTGCAACTCTGAATGATTTTATTTCCATATACGTTCTGCCATCATTCTAGCTCTTAATTTTTTTTTCCCAAATCTGTACCTTATAATACTCAGTGCTGGAGAATGTGTAGCATCTAATAAATGGATGGAAACATGTGCACCAGCATAAAATGCCCCATCTACCTAAAGGCAAGAGCAACAGAAGAGTCTTTGAAAAATGCATCAATGTGCTCCAGAAAGGAGCCTCTAAATGCTGTGTGTGTGTATGTGTGTGTGTGTGTGTGTGTGTGTGTGTGTGTGTGTGTGTGTGTGTGTGTCTGAGAGAAAGAGACAGAGAGATGTATGCAACAGAGAGAGGCAGAAGCAAAGAAAGGAACATATAGCATCATCTTTGAGGTGGTATGGGCTTCTCGTGGATATATAATTCATGGGTATGTCATGGAGCTTGGTACAGAAGAGTGTCAGACAGAAAGTTTTTGATCACTGGGATTAGAGAACCATGAAGACCACCTGCTGAGTGACGTTAGGCACGTCCTTGTAACTGTGCACCAGCCTCCTGCCTCATCTCTTTTCATTATCAAATCAGAAAATATGGATCTGTCAAGTTATGCTATGCCAATGTAAGAGGGTACTACTTAGCATAATTCACCAAGGGTAAGATGTTAAAAGAGTGACATAAAGGCCTTCATTAATGCCGGTTATTCCTATTACATCTAATAACTCTGCCTTACATACCTGTCTCTGTCTCTCTGTCTCTGTCTGTCTCTGTCTCTGTCTCTGTCTCTCTCTCTCTCTCTCTCTCTCTCTCTCTCTCTCTCTCTCTCTCTCTCTCTCTCTCTTTCACTCTTCTCCCCCTGTTTGGATTAAACTCAGGGTCCTTCATACTGCTGTGTGTCCCCAGTCCTTTTAATGTCTTTCATTTTCAGATAGGGTCTCAGTAAGTCACTAAATTACCCAAGCTGGTCTCCAACTGTGATCCTCTTGTCACAGCCTGCAGAGTGCTGGGATTATAGGTGTGCACCACTGTGACCATGTAGACACCTTCTCTTTTGAATTCAACGACAGCAGTAGTGAAACCTAGAATACTTCACCACTGGTCTTTGACTACCTCTACCTAAATCATTGCGCTTAGACATAAGAGAAGAGTTCAGACTGTCTCCAAAGGCTCATGATTGATAGTGGCCCTACAGCATCATACAACTTGTATCATAAGAGTTCTTCAAGAGGTCAGGTGGGGAAATAGTACTATTCCTCCTCCACCTCAAGTCCAAACTCTTCCTTCCTATCTGATCACACGAGTTCACATAGGTAGGATCTTATGCATTGGCAAACATAAGACCACTGAATAAGAATTTTTTAAAGGTGAAGGAACCAAATGCATCAACACTTTCCCTTCTCCCAGCCCCCAACCTTGTCAGCCAATCTAGCACTCTGTGGCAGCTGAGATTTGAAATCGAGTGCACACACTACTTTGAACCCACTCAACATCTCAGCTGAGAAAATGGCACACCACTGGTGGGTATTCTGGTTTAGCCACAAGAATACAGGTACTTTCAAGTTGGTGGCGCCCACTACAATGGGAGATCAAAACACAGTGAAATGCACACACAATTTATTTTCATATTTTCTTGCCTAATTTTAGTCCTCACCATGGGAGGCAACTCAGGGCTCAACAGCACGATCATGTAGTGGAGTCTTTTCTCTAAGCTGAAGCTGAGCTGGTAGACCAAAACTTTGTCTTTATAAAACTCAAGGAATTGGACTAGGCATGGTGGCACACATCTGTAATTCCAGCATTCAGGAGGCTAAGGCAGGAGGATCACAGTGAGTCTGAGGCCACTCTGGGGTGCATAGTGAGTTGAAGCCTGGACTACACAGTGAGGCCCTGTCTCAAAAGAAAAATTCTACCAATCAAGGTATTCATATTAATATTAGGAAGGATCTAACCTGAATAATTTGCTATGCATAATTTATGATGTGGGATTTTGAAATCATTTGTGCCATCTCAAATTCAGGGGCAAATTGGCTTTAAGAAGTATAAAGAGAGCCAAGTGTGGTGGGGCATGCCTGTAATCCCAGCCCTTGGGAGACTGAGGCAAGAGAATCACCTTGAATTCAAGGCCAACCTGGGCTAAATAGTGAGTTCAAGACCAGCCTGGACTATAGCATGAAACACAGTTTTGAGACAAGCAAGAATTGTTAAGAAAGAAGAAATCTCACTGTGATCCATTACTTTTTATAAGTCTGAAATATGCGTTGATGTTAGTCCACATTCCTGGGGAGGAAAGCCTAGGTTGGAGCGTGGCTTTATCTGACTCTAAAGCCCATGCTAACTTGTAACTCATGTACCTGAAGGCTGGGAAGGGCCTCCAGATTCTGTTCCTACACAAAGCCAGCAGGCTACCTTTAAATGTATTTCCTGTTAGAATGTGAACTGTGAACTATGCTCTGCCGCCCTCTCACCATGAATTATCCCCCTCTTTGTTACAGTGCTACAGTGGGTTGAGAAAGGCTATTACACCAAGAGCAGCAACTTGGTAACCCTCGAAAACGGGAAGCAGCTGACCATTAAAAGACAAGGACTCTATTACGTCTACACCCAGGTCACCTTCTGTACTAACCAGCAAGCTCCATTCATAGCCAGCATCTGTCTGAAGTCAAGTGGCTCCGAGAGAATCTTACTCAGGGCGGCAAATGCCCACAGCTCCTCCAAACCATGTGGTCAGCAATCCATTCATTTGGGAGGAGTATTTCAATTGCAGCCAGGTGCTTCGTTGTTTGTCAATGTGACTAATCCAAGCCAAGTGAGCCACGACACTGGCTACACGTCTTTTGGCTTGCTCAAGCTCTGAACAGTGCACCCTCCCAGGCGGAAGCTGAGCTGGCGCTGGCAATCTCCCCAGTACAGCAAAGCAGATGAGACCACCCCCATGGAACTGCCTATTTATAACCCTAGGATACTCCTTGTGGAGAACTATTTATTATACACCCCAAGGCATGTAGGGCTGTAATAAGTGAATTGCAGGTTGGGCGGAACCTAAACGATCCTGCTCCCTAAGAGCTTGTATTCTAAAGCAGTAATCTCACTGATGCAGACATCTGGAAAGTCATATATGAAGACGAGGCCCATATGCACAGATAGAATCCTGAGTAACTAGTGGAAATTAGACAAGTTCAGTTTTGTTTCTTTATGTGCAGTGTCTCTCGGTGGATAATGTATTTGATTGACCACTGAAGAATGGGGACAAATGGGGAGCCTTGGCTCGCATTTGATTCTGGCTGACCCTATAGCTCTGATGGAAGAGACCAGGTATGACAGGCATGAGAGAGTTTATCGGTGTGGAGAACTGAGAACCATGTGCCCACCATTGCTAACACTCTCTCTCTCTCTCTCATTCACACACACACACACACACACACACACACACACACACACACCAGTCAGGCTGTTGTTACTCAGTTACCTTATTTCTCCCTTGTCCCTTATTTCTGAGCACTGTAGATGGGACAGCAGCTCTGAGCCCACCCCTCCTCACTGCAAAATGACCGTATTTAAAGGAAATCTATTGTGTCTTCCTGTAGTCTCCATTGTTTCCAGAGTGAACCTGTGTTCTTCTTGTTATTTATTTTGGAGTAATAAAGTTCTTTTAACATTGCTATTGTTGTTTAGTTCCTATAGTCGTCTGTCTGCTGGGGGAAGAGGAAGTACTTGGAGGGCACTGTGCCAACCTCTATGTTTTTCTCATAAACTGAATTCTGAAGCTTAGTACACAACAAAACATTTTGGTGACAGCATTCTCTGCAAGTTGGTTATGGCCTTTGATGAACGACATGGAAGCCTGTTCTGTGAAATGTAACCTGAGTCTTCATTGCCAACTTGATCTTAAAAGGTAGCAGGAGACTGCTTTTTTAACATTAATCACTGCCAAATGAGGCTGAAGGAAGGCCTAGGCAATAATGTGTTTTGAACTGATATCTAGGTGACTAGGGTATGCTGAGGCTAAGCGCTGCCCTCGGTTTCCCACTGAAGCCAATCGAGTCATTTCTTGTCACCACCAGTTGAGGAATTATTTATATAGGAAATTCAGTGTGAAATCTTCATTTTAATAGCATAGCACTTTGCTTAAGACAGCACCACATGGTCATCCAGAAAAATGACTAGAGAAATGAGAAAGAGAAGGAGTGGGGGTGGCATCCACTCCAGGCCACCACCCCTGCACTTCAGTCTTGTGGCTCTTACAGACCCTTCTGGACTCTGAAGACCTCGCAGCAGACATCTGCTGTGAGCTGAAAGTGTGCCAGCTAAATTTGCACGCTGTGCACTTTCTCCAGAGAGAATTTTGGTCTGAGCAGGGTGACATTTGTTCATTTGGGGACTCACTAGACATATGTCCACATTACTTTTGTGTCCACCAAGTTAACCACTGTATAGGAGGCTTGAAAGACATGGGAGTAGCTGAGGAGACATTGGGCATGATGCTTGCCCAGGCCAAGGGCCTCCTTAGGAAGGCCAGGGTCCAGGGCCTAGCTAAGAAGTAGACTTGGCCAAATGGAGAGAGACAGATGAGTGACAGCCCATGATTCCCCCCCCCCCTTGCACTAGCTGTGTGCCACACTGCTACAGTCTGCCTGCACAAGACAGTGAGGTAGTGAGAGGCACCATCCTTTCGGCAGGATTCATCAGAAATGAATCCATGTACACTTGGGCTGATTTGGAAGATACTCTTCATATACTCAAGTCCTCCTTCGATCCAAAACTTACCTCTGTGTTTCATCTCGCCTTATTTTTTCATTGGGAATCATTTTGTTCCAGAGTCTACCTCCAGTATCCATGGTGCCAATAGTATCTGTTAGTGAAAGTAATGCTATTGACACAGAAATGCTCTACATTTTCTAGGCTTGCTTTTCTTCCCAGTAGTGTCTGATGTTCTAAATTGCCAGCGCCTGTAGCTCTAGCTCAACCCTTTGCATGAAACTTCAGTCTCACATAGCCATCTGCTTTGGGCCTCTCAGATTGCTTCTTATCAAACTCCCCTTACCCTTCCCAGGGTCGTCAGGTCCCATCCTTCACCCTCTTCTCTTTCTGTCCCGCACGCATCCCATGGACTGCCTCTCCCAGGCCTGTGTGGTTTTAATTACCAATTTTATGCTACTGATCCAATACTTCTAATTTTAACCTGTTCCTTAGAATTTCTCTGTGTCTCTAAACAGTAAATTCAGGTCCATAGCCCCACTGTCTTCCACACAGCCCTGCTTCTTACTGACCTTAGAATAAAGACCAAAGACAACAATATGCAATGCATTAATTGTTGTAACTCTGTTACCAACCTATTTTGAAACTGTCTCATTGCAAATTTTTCTCAATAAAATTTAAAAAAGAATAAAGACCAAAATAATGAACATATGCTTTCCCTGCTCATACCTGTCTTAACGTCTAAGGCTATGAATGCTTTGCCTCCTTAGGAGTGAGGCGTGCTGTTCGCCTGTAAGCTCTGTTCCCTTCCCCCACTGCACACTGCACTCATTGTGGTTGACATTTTTCCTCTTGTGCTCTGAGCTTCATGAGGACCAAGACCTGATCACCATGGTAACTTCTGTGTGTACCATGGGGACTGGCAGAGAAGTGGGCCTTTGTTGTATGAAAGAATAAATGAATAAAAGCAGCTTTGTGTAACTCAATAATCCATGAAATTTGTGTACTGCTTAAAACAAATTTTTGAAGTATCATAAAAACCTTTATTAGGTAAAAAAAATCTAAATGATAAACATGTCTCCATAGAGTACAGAACAACTGAGAATTATACTGTAGACAAAATAGATAATATATTTTTATAATAATTTCCATGATAGTTTGCAAAATAGCATGTGATCTTTGTTCCAAACTTTACTTGAACATGTTGAAAATTGTTCTTTTTTTTTTTTTTTTTTGAAAATTGTTCTAATAGATGCTATGGATTTAGGCACATTTTTGAATTACTGGTAATACTGTGATCATTAACTTAGATCCATTTTTATAAACAGGGTATTCTGTATTCCATCCAAAGCTGGGGCAAGAATATTAGAAATATCCATGATGTTTATTTCCATGTAAACACAAAATAGGCAATGTACATTATGTTCTTTGTTACTTGATAAGAATCAAGTGATTACAAAATGCAAATGGTCTACTTTAGTAAGCTGTCCTACTGGGGCCCCTACTTTAAAGGCAGATGATAGAGAAGCAAAACCAACACATTTTGTGCCATAGTCAACTATTTCCATGGAGTCTGATGCATTTGTGTTGGGAGATGCACAGAAGTACTTGAAGCTCAGAAGCATGGAACTAGGTATGATTTTTGTTATTTTTTTTTCTTCATAAACCACATCCCTATTTTAAAAAACAAAACCAAACCGGAAATACTCATTGTAATATGGTGACTAAGACTGGAGCCGGGCAGATTCTGTCTTAATTTAGGTTCTGCTTGTTACTAACTGCTGTAACTGCAGGTGAGTCATTCCACCTCCTCTAGGCCACAGAGCTCTCATCTGCAGAATGGGTGTGATAAGAAAACTCCTCAGGGTAGATGATGATGTGATGAGATGCTTCACAGAAATCTCAGGAGAGTCTACTCCCATACAGATCAGCATAGAGAGAGCAACTAGGTGGATTTCCATGTGCTCCTTGTATGCCAGGCTGCATTTTGAACAAGTGGGCAGATAGTAGTGTAAAATGCTTAAAATTTCTGAGCCCAAAAGTAGCTGGCAGCCCAGGTATCCAAGCAGCCTTGCCCATGCAACAATAGACTAAGAGCCACACACACAACATGAAGCAAAGTGAAAGCAGAAAAGAAGAGGAGATGAGGGTATCAAGAGAGCAGAGGGGAGGGGAGAAGAGGAGCAGGAGTTTGGGAAAGCAAAAGGAACAGGGTCAGTTATGGAAGCACTTGTATATAAAATCTTAGACTAGATCTGTGTGTAGCAAAGACTATTTTTTTTGTAATTACATTGGCAGAAACAACCATTGGCAGCTTGAAGTTACATGAATTTTCAGCAAACCTGAGAAGTTTATGGATTTAAGAAGATTTCTTCAGATGACTGTTATCACTGATTGTTGGTCTAAGGGGGGCCTGCACACAAACATCACGCTCACGCATCACACTCCTCTCAGCAGCCCTGTAAGCAACTCAGCAATCCCAAGGAAAATTGATTTAATATGTCATTTTCTCCTGTATTCTTTGATTCTTGGAGTTCTATTGAGTATCTGTCAGTTTATATTTTTCTTCCTAATATAGTCCAACTTAAAGTCTAACAATTTTTGTTCATAATCTCTACCTCTACCTTCTGCACCCCTCTGATTCTAGATGTCTTTTTGCAGTCTAATATGCAACCTTAAATATACCTTAGATTTGACTCACTTTTCTTGTACGGGGTAGTTATACTTTTTCCCCCTCATCTATCCACTCATTAACACTGATGAAGGGTAAAAGTTCTGTGTTATGCATCTGGGGTACACAGAGATTACTGTGATCTAGCCCCTACCCTTGGTTGGCTTATAGTCTTTTAAAAATCCAGCATGCACACATTGTAGGACTGCTATAGATGCTGTGGTAGGTCAAAGATCAGTATTACAGGGAAGACAACAGAGACAAGGATATTGGTGCTACAGCAAGATTCCAAGGCCCAAACTGGGTAATGTTCATGACTATGAAGAGGAACAATTTTTTCTATATTTTAAGGAAGTGTCTACAGGGTGTTCAGGGTCTCACTACTAGATTGGACTAGTAGTGATTCTCCTGTTTACAGCTTCTCAAGTGCTGGGATTATAGGCACATGCCACCATGCCCAGTCTCAATCTCCCCCTCAGTATTCCCTGGGGTGAGGTGGCTTGGGGATTGAACCCCCAGCCCTTGAGCCTGCTTGCAGGCACTTTAATCCGCTGAGCTATTTGGCTGGCCCTGAAGAGGAACAATTAAAGGAATGCAGTAGTTAAAATGACAAGACTTGACGACAAGGCTTATAAAGCACTGATGTATAAATGCCTAGTGTATTTCTACTGGTATAGGAAGCTCTGGCAAAACAGATTTGGAAATAAACATGAGGAGTCCAGTTTTTGTACACGTTGGGTGAGAACTAGTGCAAAAATATCCAAGTTGAGACGTCCAGAAGGTAGCTGCATCCATGGGTCTCAAGCTTGGGAGAAAGCTCATAATGTGAAAATACTGACATGGCAGTATAAGTTGTAAGTGTAGACAAGGTTTCCTAGAAAAAGGCAATAGAATGAAAGAGAAAAAGTGTCAAAGACAGGCAAAGGAGGCAGGGCCAGCAGTGAAGACTGAGAGGGCTATCAGAAAAATTAAATATGGGATGATGAAACCCAAGGAAGAAGATATCTACCTAGAGGCAGGGTCAGATATTGTGGACAGGTCAGAATGGACACTGAAAAGCACCTTCCAGAATATGCCAGTTAAGGGCTCCTTGGTGACCTTTACAGGGGCAGACAACTAAGTAGAAGCATGAGTTTTCAGGTGCCAAGTGCAGAGGAGTAAATGTGGGAGAAAGAGCATGGGCCCAAGGGGCAGGCACATCAGAATAAGACCAAAATATATGGTGAATGTTTAAAACATTATGTAAAAGACACACTGCCATGAACCCCCCCCCCCCCGCTTCCAAGGGAGCCTCTATTTCATGGGAAGATAATATTCAGTCCCCACTTTACAATGCTATGCAACACATACCATGAAATAGAAGTTTCCTCGAGTGGGGAAAATAGAGCCAGGCTAGGGGACCTGCCACAGGTGGACTGGTAGTAATTCTGGCCCCAATAAACTGTCTAAACTCCTGAAAGAACTCTGTTGTCCTCATTCCCTTGTTCACTGAAGAACTGTTCACCATAGTTAAGATATGGAATTAACCTAAGCATCCACCAGGGGTGAACAGGTAAAGAAAATGTGTTGTATGGACACATTGGACTAATATTCAGCCCTTAAAAGGAAAGAAATTTTTGTCATTTGCAATAGCACAGATGAGCTTTGGGGACATTATGCCCTGAAAAACAAGCCAGGAGTAGAAAGAAAAATACTTATTGGACTTTCTCATATGTGTGATCTAGAAAAATCCAACTTGCAGCAGTAGAGAGAAGAAAGGCGCTCATTGGAGGCTGGGGTGTGGTGGGGGAACAGGAGGTGATATTGTTTAAGGTGCCCAAAGTCGAGTAGACGGGAGAACTACATTTGTGAGGTACATCTGTTTCATGACATGGAAACTATATATAGCTAATATTTTTTTGGTGGAACTGGGGATTGAACTCAGGCCCTTGCGTTTGCCAGGGAAGTGCTTATTCCACTGAGCCATCTCCCTGGCCCAGCAAATAATAATTTATCGTATGTTTCAAAACAGATTTTAAATGTTTTCACCACAAAAATATGGTAAATAGCTCCCTGGTGAGGGCAATTAGCCTGATGTTATCACACCACAATGTATAATATACTGAAACATCACACCACGCACCATAAATATGGATCAACTAAATATAAAGTATGGCTTTTAAAAAAGAAACCTTTCTTTGCACCAGCTAGCAAAAAGGAAACAAAAGACTTATTTTATAAAGCACTGTTTATTCTTATTTATTGAAAATGTCAATTTTAAAAGTTTTAAAATAAAAACAAGTTAGAAAATTTGGGTTTGTGTAAGAAGGGAGATGACAGAGAAGAAACTGAAAGGCCTCTAAGGGCAGCAACTTAATTACAAAGTAACAAGAATCCATTTGTAGAGTATTGTAAACAACACAACTACAAGACACTGCTCTCAGGTTAACATGGCTTCATTTCCTTTATATTATTGTTTAGTGTATAAGCGCACAAGCTTCATTACCCAGAGTACCCAGGGCCTTTCATCAGGAAGGCCAAGTCCCCAAAACATGCATATGTACACATTACTTTAAAATAAAGACCTTTCAGTACTGTAAGCAATCAACTAAAATATTTTGTAGTCACAAAATGTTTCCTACAGCTATAGTATGCACATTGATTGTAAGCCATTGACTAACCAAAGACAGGGCAGATGTGAACATCTAGGTAATTATTGTTGGTGTTTTTAATTCTTAGATACAAGATGTCATAGCTACGTTTCTGCACTTCAAAACAGAACAAAAGTCGTTCCTAGAAATCATTACTCAGGAGCTTCCAAGAATGGCTGAGTGTGATTGGCTGAAGTTGCACTACAGGAAGAGTCCACTGTTGTCTGAGAATGCTGCTGTTTCTACTGCTCACCACACAGACAACAGCCCTGTACCATGAATCTAGCGAACCCTGAGACCTTCAGTACCAGAAAGAAAAAGTGCTCTCAGCAAGCTGGAGGTCTCATGTTTCAAGTTTGGTTTCTAAACATGTACACAACCAGTATTTACAGGCACCTATCAAATGTATTGGTTGGACAACTTCCATCAGCCTCTTGGCCTTTTACCTCTTTCCAATGATCTTCCCAATCTAGTTAAATTCCCTCTGTCTTCAGGGGAAGTGGAGTGTTCCAGACCCTTGGGTCAACTTGGAGATGTGCTGAATTTAGATCTGCACTGTTCTGTGACTCTCTTTGAGATCTGCTTTCTCAGTTCTAACTTCTGGGATATTTACCACACTTGTGGTTTGCTTCAATAAGCAACTTGCACAAAATATTTCCAAATAATCAGTTTAGTAACCAGCAGAGCTACTGGTAGAGCCCCTTCATTCTGGTCATACAAACTGGACTGACAGCATGTTTCTGCAAATAACACTTAGAGTCCTATTCCAAAGAGGCCAATGATTATTCTAACTTCTCATAGCTCCCAATATCATTGCAATGCAGACTGTCTTGTTGGATGTAAGGTCACAGTTTGAATATGCAATGCAAAGTTAACTACTCACAGTCTAACTACATTTTTTGAAAAGTAAGCACAACACATACATACCATTTTACACACCACTTGGTATGTGTAGCTAAAAGCACTGCAGAATAGAAAACTTACACATGAGGCAGAAAGGTAGGGAAGAAGACCTATCATGCACTGGGAAGAGCTGGTCTACTCTGCTGCTGAAAGGAACATTGCCCAATGCAGTTTGCCAATGGGTTTCATGTTGGCTTGAGTGACCACAACTTCCGTGCCACTGAGTGAAAACGTACATCAGCATGGAAGGAATACAACTACTACAGTTTGCTTGATCTTACAGACAATATAAGGCAGTAAGAAAAAAGTATGATTGAAGCATGGCAGGTCTCAGACTAGGGAAGTGCAGCTAGATCATTGGGCAATGTGGTAGTCATTCACCTCCTCTGGTCAAAACTCAGAAAGTTTTACCTTCAGTAAAGTAAGTAGTGAGGGGTTCTGTACAGGAAGTGTTCGCTGGAAAGTCGGCCATATCTAACTCACCATGGCTAGTTGCTCTGTGTCAGACAGCAGCCAGATCAGTGAATGTGGTCAACAGCAACAGCTATTGCCAAGGCACCGAGAAATGAAGGCCATCCGAGGAGCACTGAAGTCATCTGCCTATACCAGCTTTCCCTGTCTTATTGAATGGAGGAGACTCTGGGGCTACGACTACCATCACTTTTTGCTTTTTTCCCCTGTTGCAAAAATAACCAGCTGACCCATAGCCATAAAACAATACCCACAGAATCGCACATGTGTTGTGTGGCTTACACATACACACACATTCACACACAGAAAGAGATAGACTCAAACACAAAACAAAAGCCAAAGAAATGAGAACCAAATGAAGTCATACAGCCAGATGCTTCAGGCACGCTGAAGGCACACTCTGCCCAGCTGCACAGTGGTGGCTATGGAAGAATCGAAGTCTTGCCACTGGAGTCAGCTCGAATGCACTCATCTGTTTGCTTCAACAGCCTTCGTACCAGCTTTTCCAGGTCCCTTCTTGACTTCAATTCTTCTTCCAGGCATTGCTTCATTCTTTTATTCTCCTGTGGTAGGAAAGGTTCATTGATTCCCAAGTAGAGTATCCCTGTCCCTATCCCAGGGCTCCTGCTGTTATTCCTCCGACTGCATTTTCCACGCTTGAGTTCCCTGTCGTCAGCTTCTAGGGCAAGGGAGCCACCTGCTGCTTCCTAGCTGTCTCTGCCCAACCATTCACTTTCTTCCCAGACAAGCGCTTATTCTACTGAGCCAACTCCCTAGCCCCCATTTTCTTCCCTACAGTCCAAACTTTCTCCGAGTTGCCTGCCTGACCCCTTTTCTTTCCTTCCTTCCTTTCTCTCTCACCCCCTCCCTCCTTCCCTCCCTCCCTCCATCCCTTCTTTTTTTCCTCCTTCCTTCAGTTAGTGTCTCTTGTTTTTCAAGCCAAGCATCTATTAAGGGGCCTCCTGAATACTTCCAGTACCAACCTCATCTCCTAAGCATTAGTCCCACAATCCCAAAATCAAACTCGACATTTCATCCTCATAGGATACAGGTACTTCAGGTTCATTAGGTCCTAAAGTGAACTCCTCATCTTTCCCCATCACCCTCAAATTCTTCCTGTGCCTCTTGGTCTCTACCAGGGGCACAATCATAACAACCTAGATACTCTAGGGGGAAAACTTCATTCTTAGTCCCTGTTCTTTCTTGATCCCAACATCATCTGATCATATCCCATGAGTGAACTCTGCACTGTGCTTTCATTCATAGCTGCTCTCCGCCTTCACTGCTTCACTGGCCTGCCTCAGCACAGGACCTCATCATGCCTCATCCTAGCTTTCTAAGAACCTCTTGAATAGCTTTCCAGTATCATCTTTCTCCTTCCCTGAACACCCTCCTCCTTGTCAGCAGTTACAATCTTCATGCACAAGTAGCATGTGTATCAGGGAGCAACAAATCACATCTTCAGGGGCATCCACAAACTTCACTTTAGAGTTCTACGTCCACTTACAACTCATGATTGACTCACCTTGTCACAGGTTCTGTTTTTAGACATCAGGGAACAGGACGGTCATAACTAAGTTTGGGATCTATTATAAACTTCTAAGTAAGATTATAAACAAACCTCAGAAATTTAAACCTAAGGTCATATGGTAAAATCAATAAAACCCACTTTGATGATACAAAAACATAAAAATCCCTACCACCACCTTGCTCTTGAACATTTCCTGACAGCACCTACCAGTGGGTGGCAAGAAAGACAGTGTTTTTGTTATCTGGGAAAACGACTTTTATATTTTATTACCTGCTTCAGTTCTTTGACCTCATCCTTCAAGGCATAAACAGTATCGACAAGGCTCCTAGAACACACAAAAAACATTTGGAGATGAATGGTTGGCACTGAAGTAGTGTGTAGTAGTCAGCTCCAGTCGGTTCCAAAACTGATCCTGCTACTTAATAGATTCTCATCCTCTCTTGGTCTTTGTTTCTTCACATACAAAGTAGAGACAATATCACCTTCCTTGAAACTTTCTCAAGGTTGTAAAGATTATAACAATGTATATCTGCCATTATTCATTGACTGTTAGTCTTTATGCTTATATCTGATTGCTACACAATAAATCTGACAGAATTATTATCATCCCCATTTTACCATGAAGGGAACAGAGAGATGCAGGGATTCACCCTGGTCACGCAGCTAATGAGTAGCACAATCAGAAGTTGAACACTGCCTACTCTTGCAGTGTTTCATTTCACATCACTTCACAGGCCAAATGCAAAAGTATACTGGTGATGCCAACAGCTTTGAAATGTGCTGTCCTATGCAAATTCAGGCCTGACTTCAGAAATGACTCACATTTAAACAAATGAATTAGTTGGCTATTTCATATTGATTTCATGAGTTGTAAGGCATTAACCTGATTTTCCCCCTTTAGGTTGCACTCCCTAATGTGAATGGTGGGTGAGAGCTGTACAGTGTTTTCTCTGAACTTCAGTTCCCTCATCTGTAAGACAGGTGGGAGTCATTCTAGTCTTACTGGATTTCTGTAAGACTTTAAATGACACAACGATGTGAGAGACCAATCCCAGTTTCCACAGTCCTTCCACCCCTCCACACCTCCTGAACCCATCACAGCACTAGATTCACAGGGGCTCTGAAGCTGCCATGAGAGAGCTGTCTGGCAAAGTCACAGCCAGGGCATGGAGCTCTCCAGAAGGTTCTGGTTGGGTGCCTTTCCTGCCCTTCCTCCTCCCCTTTGTGGGAGAGGAGCACTCCCACAGCTCCCAAGTGAAGGCACAGCCAAGAGGGCTGTGTTTCTGGATGCCAAGGAAGAATCCTTCAATGGTGTTACTGTCAGCCTTTTTATGTATGTAGTCCTTGACAAGGCAGGAAAAGTGTTTCTCGCTCCACTCACTTTTCCTCAATGATGGTCTGGCCGTTGCTTCTAGTTTCTTCAATGATAAGTTTCTCTTCCTCAGGGAGTAGGACTTGTGGAGCAGAATCTTTCCGAGCACCTACAAACAAACGTTGCAAGAAGAGCACCATGGAGATTTACTATCAGATTATTGATAGGTATTCATTGATAAGGCAGAGTCCTTGTTTGTAGCATGCTACAGTGTTCCACACAGAGGGCAGATGCCCAATGTGTGTTGACAAGATCTTCCTGACAAGGCAAAATCTAAGTGGCCAAATGCATTACCTAGCCCATGGGGGAGTTGCATTTTACATTCAGAGAAATCAGTGAAAAGGCCACTGTAACACCTCTTCTCAACCCAGAACCCCAGACTTTCTTGTTGTGCCCCCTCGAGAACAAAAGTCTGACCGGTGACCACTCTGTCCCTGAAAAACCCCAGGGGATGACACACCACAATATTTGCTAAGGTCCTCTGTGGTGGTAGTAAGGACCAGGTAGAGACAAGCTCTGCCAGGGACATAATATGCTCAAAGGGCTTCAATGGGAGCATTCTGCTCTTGTCTTTTCTCAGATACAGAAGGTCACTTGAGAGCCAGTTTCCTCACTGCTCTTTGCTCAGACTGGCTTCAGGCTTTCAGACAGAGGAAGTGGCAGAACAGACATCAGGCCTCACAAAACAATCTCATGAACTTCCAACATCCTGCTCATTCTAGATCCTCCTATCAGAGCTAAGATGCATTAGGCCTGGTCTCCTTGAGTCAGTGGCTTCATCTCTTCCAAACTGAGCTCTTTCAGAGGTATATAATTCCTGCCTTTCCTGATTGCTTGCCCTTTCCTGAGGTGAGATGTCCTTGAGAAACAGCACAGCACACGTGATTAATAGAGGCACTTAAGATCACTGGATGGACTGAATGCAGCAAGAGCCAATGGATGTCCATTTTGGAGAAACAGGACCCAGCCAGCACAGAGGACCACTGTGATGCACAAAGGCCTGCCACGCACCAATCATGGTGCTAGACATGTCCCACAGGAGAAAGGACAGAAGGGGTGACATACACCTCTTTGGGCCAGAACTCAAGCCTGGGCCTTTGCCTCTGAGAAGATAGGTGGAGTCAACTGATGGAAAAAGGAACAGTATGGAGGGATGAGGTCAGATTTGCATGGACATGCTCCTTCTAGGGTCCCTTTGTCCTCATCCCTGTCCTAGTTTTCATGATAAAAATTATCACTTTCCTTTCTTAACCCCTTGAAAGTTGTTCTCTGACCTGGAATATACGAAAGCACAGCCAGGTTTTATCTGTGAAGAAGAAAGTTTCCCTTCTTCATGGACAAATGTACTGAATTCCAGTGAGCACAGGCCTCACAAGAGCCTTAGAGCTGTGCCACTTGAAAGGAATATGTCAAAGCAGGCCACCTGGGAAGCCCTCACTCATGCCACATAAGTGGGCAGGGGCAGCCCAAAGTGGAACATTCTGGGGCATTCATTTTTATGTAGATGGGAAGACTTCATGTGAGTATCCTTGAATATCTATGATAATGAAAGACAGAAAAGCACAATTCACCTAACTTTTAGAAAGTACAGGGTGCACTAGAAAACATTATCTGGTTTGCAGTTTAGAACCTGAAACTTGTTCAGGGCAGTACTATCGCCTGATGGCTCCTGATAGACTGTGTACATTTTGAATGGCCCCTGCTGTGTAGCTATATTTCCAGATTTTTAGTGAAACTTTGAAAGTTGAGTCTGGTGAAGCATTGTTTGCTTAAATATGCAGCTGATTAAAGATAGTAATTTTGACTTCCTTTCCAAATCTGCCTATAAGATGAGATACAGCATCAGTTTGCAGACACAGGAACTCTCTGGGTTCTTTAAATCCTAACTAGTACTGGCAAAGGTATCTGTATACTTCAAAGGAAAATGACTTTTTCTCATTTGCAGGACCTCTAACTCTTTCCTCTCTTGCATTTCTCTCCCCTTCCCTCTCCTCTCCTCTCCTCTCCTCTTGCCTCCTCTCCTCTGCTCTCTCTGTCTCTGTCTGTCTCTCTCTCTGTTTCTCTCTCCTCCCCCCATCTCTCTCTCTGAAAAGCAACAGTGGGTAAAAACTGTGTGGTAGCAAAAACCACCTTATCTGAAAGATGTGGTCCTGCACCGCTCCTCTGCACCAAGTCACCGCTCTCCACACCCTGCAACCCAAACTGTACTGTTGTTTTGTTTTTTCTTTCTCAGAGGCAGCAAGCAGCGAAGAAGACATCATGCATTAAAGAAAGTAATCAAGGAGATAGATCTTTTGCAAATCATATGGAAGCCAAGAGATGATGGGAGAGGAAGGAGAGAAGGAGAAGCAAAAAGAAGTGAGATGTGTTATATCCATGTGCCAGCTGCCTACAATGAATATAATCATCAAGTAGTGCAAACATGTACCAATACATTTTTTTAAATGAGAGAGGGTACTTTGCAGAAACCTACTTGAGCCATTACCTTGTTGAAAATTGGCGCTGGTGCAGTAGGCTTCAATCACTTTAAGAATCTGTGCATCCTCCTCCAGAGCAGCTGTACCTGTGGAGTTTAATTCATAATGATTTCTCCAAGAGAGATGTCTCTGCCCCCTCACAGTGACACAGCACCCTGCACTGCAAGGCTGGACTTGTCCAACCAGTAGTGGCTCTGAATGGCAGGAGGAAAACCTATGGAGCCCTTGTGGAGAAGAGGGGCAGCAAGCCCACCCGCAGAGCTCCAAGGATCAACCTCAGTGAGCTCAACAGGGAAGAACTGCACCTAATGCTCAGACTCTGGGCATATGTGTGGTGGCTCTTCTCACTTGTCTTTTAGCGGTCAAAATCCCAGCCCTGGGCTTGGTGCTGACCTCAGTTCTCACCCAATATATCACTGCTTTCCTCTTCTTTAAATTTCAAGGCTGTATTCCTCTAGAAAGCTTTCTCCATCAATACCACCCATCTTTTCACCCAGACAGCACAGACACTGAGTCACTCTTATCCTGCTTCCCCACCTCAGCCCACTTATGAAATAACCAAATGGCAGCACCCTGTTAAAAGGCTGATGTATGGGTAAGGTCCATGCAGAGGCTGAAGTCTAGGAAAGGCTGATCTAAATTATATTTTAAACTGATAAGTACTGCCACCTCTTTTGTGAGACATCACTTCCTCCTTCATGTGTGTCCCAAGCACACTGTTCACAGGCTTCTGCAGAACTAGGTATGCATTGATTAGCTGACTGACTCTGTAATTTGCATCAAAACAAAGCCCCATGTCTAGATACCAACAGAGTAGTTCCCTTGGCTAACTAAGAATGTCACTAAGCATGAGACTTCCATAGGATTTCAGCCTTCAAGTTTTAGTTTATCTCTACACAAAAATATCTCAAACATTAGAAACTAAGGAAAAATGTGTCCACAGCAAATAGGCCTTTGTAGTGGGATGAAATGTTCGCACCATGAAAATTACACTCATGATGCCTACCTAAGATGACAGGAAGCATAGCAGGAGGCAGCTTACTCGAGTCTCAGAGATGACCAAACCTTTCCATTCATTTTTATAACAGATGATGCTGAGAACAAATTGCTTTAATCATCAGCTTTCAAAATACTCTCATTTTAGTTAATCCATAAATAACTTCCAGAAAGTACAAAACACATACTTTTCCTAATCACATATTCCTCTTCTGATGGTTTTCTCTCAGTCTTTCTTTTATGAAGGAACTTCTTCATTGTTTTAGGGCTTTTACTGGACTCCTACAAGGATAAAGATTTCTTAATAAATTAAAATTCTCTCCCAAGTACAGATTAAAATAGGGCAAATGAAATTAAATAGTCTGACTGTCTTGGGAATGCACCAAATTTAACAGTGCACATATAAAATATGGCTCCAACAAACTCTCCAAGGTTAAATAAAACAGAGGCAATGACAGCTTGCCCTTAAGTGCCATATGGATGTGACCAAGAACAGAGTGTGCCTACTGAAGATTTGAAAGATTCTCAGGAGGCCCACTGCCTTTAGGGTAGCATGTGCGGGGAAAGCAATGCATGTTAACCCTAGGGAAAAAATAGTGCTCCTTACTAATCGACGATTCTCACCAACACGGTTCTAAGGGGATTCAGGAACAACTGTAAACATTACTACTTATCACTTTTCTGAGGCTTCCAAATTTGTTTCAATAAGTTTTCCTTGGCAACAGTCCCATGTAGGAAGATACAATTTTCATTTATGGAAATGAAAATGGAAAAATTAAGGGAGAGAGACTACATAATTTTCTTAAAGTCAGAAAGCAGAGCCAAATGAAGGATTTCCTGAGGAATATTTTTGGGGTTAGGAGAAACAGATCTGCGGCCGAGTTTATCAAATAAAGTCCTATTTGATTAGTAGACAACAGAAATGGGAATTGCTGATTTTATTTTGTCATATGAATAAACAGGAAGTTGAAAAAATGTTCCTTGTCAATATCCAAGTAAACAGATTATAATCTTACACTTAGGGGGAAAACCCTCATGATTACCTCACCCTAATCTTCCATGATGCATGGACAATAATTACTACCCTAAACATATGAAACAGGAATTTTTTTATTTAGCCACAGTGATTTACTTAGACTTGAAAAGAGACATGAGAATCTCACATGCGGCAAAGATCACAGGACAAAAACTGCATTTAAGAAACAGGAAGGTGGGCACTTTTAGGCATTACAGATAAGGTGACATTTTTAGATGTATCTTACTTAAGCCTACTTTTTGAAAAAGTACTTACATGTCAGAATTGCATCTTCATATTTTAGGCACCAATTATAACAAAGGACAAAACAAGCATGAGGGAAAGCTCCATTCACCAAAGATTACAGCACAACATTATGATGTCACTGTAAGCCAAAGATATTGTTCTACCCTTACCTTTAAGATATAAGACATCCTCTAAAATGAATATGTAAAGAAAGAGAAGATAAGCGTGAGAGGTCGATGGTTATAATGATCAAATCCATTTATCAATAATTCTAAAACAACATTTGAAATGTTAGTGTTATCATAAATTATACAGAGAGAACATCATCACATTTCCCACATTAGTTTCAGGTGCAATATCATCATGCAAAAGTCCAAAGAATATAGTTCTGTGCAGAACAACAAATACTGAAAATAACTGAAATATACCCTATGGTAAGAATATATTAATAACTCTCTTCCCCCAGCAGAAACAAAGTGATCATGCCTTAGTTTTAATAGATTAGTTACGTGAAGGATGAAGTCAATTTTACCCTTCAAAGCTCACCTTAATTTGAGTGTAATAACTGACAATTACAAAATAACCTTAATCAAAATGGAGACCTAGGCAACTACGAAATGGCACTCCTAGTTTAGGTAGTCAAAGAAGAAACTGGATGATTTGAGGAACTTCAGATCAATTTTCAAAGCAAATCTTAGGACACTTTCCTGGTCAAATTCTGAATGCAGGTAGGTACATAGTAGAGATTCAGCTCAAGCACTACATCTCCTATCATGCCAAGTTGACAAGGTCAAAAAATCCTCTTGTGTCCAGATACTGTTCTATTTTTTTTTCTGCACTAAGAGTTGTAGGCAATAATTAGTTGAAGCAGAAGTATGGTGGTTTAAATTGAAACACACTCAAAACTGAGCTAAGTCTGCATCGTTCATCAAAAACATACATTTGATAGAAAATTACAAACTGCCTTTGTATGATAATTCAAAGGTTTATCTTATAAGTGTCACAAACTCATTCTTCACTCAACAAAACCTTACTTAAAGAACAATTGACTAACATCTGAAATCTGAAACAATTAGGAACAGGTTAGAGGGGGAAAGGTCACTGGATGAAAAAAGATAACATTCTACCCAGTTCTGGAAGATAGTGACTGACATTTCCTGACTTCAACTTTGAGAGGAAAAGCAACAGCTTCAAAATCCCCACACTACTCAAATATTACCTGTCCTCTAAAGTGATTGCCAAAAAACCTCCCTTTAAGAAGACATTTCTTTTATTGACTTCTTTTCCCTTTCCTTCTACAGCAAATATCACACTCATAGTTTGAACTCAGCACTTGATCCCATAGCACTGTACTGATTTGGTTTAATACATCGAAATACTCCAAAATGCACAACTGGGTAAGTTTAGCTGGAAATCCATTTCCAAGTGAAGTGGCTCTGGTTTAAGATGTGTGTGACTTAATTAATTGAAGAATCATCAGAATGTTGTAGAGGTGAAGCAGCGGTGCTTCAAGAGGAGGCAAGGGAAACTCAGGTAGTGCACATAAACTCTATGGATATTTGACAAATATCTGTAGATGGACAAGGAGAAATGGAAATTTAGAAAATAAAATGCCACTGAGTCTGGCAATTCAAGATTGACTAACAACTGTCATCTATCATAAATTCTAGCACATTTTCACAGAACCATCTGCAAGAAAGCTACACAATTGGCTTTGTCAGAAGCATGTTATACCACATGTAGCAAAATTACCTCTTTATAACCTAGTGCTGCTGATGGTCTAAGTGGAGGTGCAGGTCGTAGACAACTTAAACTCCACGGTTTTATAATTTGAGGAGGCTCCAAGGGTCCTCGTGGCTGTCCAGTAGAGCTAAAAGACTGGGAAAATGTCTGATGAGATATGTTGGCCATCTGCCACCTGAACCCAATCTTGTGCCACATCAGGAGAGAACAACAATAGCGAAGCCAACCATACACAGGGATAGACGGAGAAACAAGAGCCTCTACTTTAAGAACTAACACTTCCCGCTCAATATTAGGGTGTCATTAAGGAAAAGCACCAAAATTAATTCAGCAGTCCTTGACACTTTCTTGTTCTTTCCCCTCTTTCTCTCCCTCCCTCTCTTACTGCAATTTCATTAAAGTCAGACTTTTTCTCCTCTATAGGGGAGGAGAGTGGAGTAATAGGAAACACTTAAGTTAGTAATATGTGTGGTACTCCACTAGGTGCTTAAATAGGATATTTCATCAGAACAGCCTACGACATAAGCTCAGCGAAGTGAAGTAACTCTCTAGTAATTGGCAAAGACAAGATATGAAACCAGACTGATGCCAAAGCCCATATTCTATCACAATACACAGCACTCAAAACAGGGATTTCAGCCTCACAGGTTTGAGTGTTAACAGACAACACAGCACACCTTCCATTTCGTCTGACAAGTACAGTAAAATCTCATCAATTCAGATTCTATGAGTTCTACGTCAGTGATAACTCAGAAACAGACAGTACTACATGTTTACAATTGGAAGAAGTTACTGAGCAAATGGTGGCATGAGTGAGGTTACATGGAGATGTTTAGGTACTTAGGGAAGTAAGCTATTTGGTCGGATAGCATGTTATTAACAAGAGAATAACAGCTGCTAAATAAGTCTTGTTTATTATGAAAACATTTAGCAGGACTTCTGGTTAGAGACAGTTGGCTAGCAGTTAGTTGGAGAATCTCAATACTGTCAAACAAAATCAGATACTTATAAAGTGACATTTTATTATTTTGGGTGAGCCCCACATTGAGAAACTAGAATTAGTGAGGTTTAACTGTACTTCAAAATCTATAAACACAGACCCCAGAGACAAAGGGCGTGCTCACTGCTTCTTGTAAGTATTTATAACAGGCAGGATCTTACAAAATCCTCAAGAATCCACGGTCAGAACAAAAGGTCTACTTACGGAATGAGCACTGCATGATGATGATGATGTTTTGGATAATGAACTGCAAGATGCAGGTCCTCTGGTCAGCCTGCTCAGCTGTTCCAACCATTCCTGGAAGTCCTGGTTGTTATTGCAATGGACCACAATCCTCTCTATTATGTTACCTGCAGCACCAATTATGAATATTTGGAAAAACACAAGAAGAGCCTTGAGCTTGCCACATTCATAAATATATTTCATGTAACCAGGAGTTGGGTGTCTACTTCCCAGTGTCTTCATACCTATGGGATAGCCCTTTCAAACTTCTATATTAGGACCAGATATGCAGTCATAATGAAGTAAATACTCATATCCTATTTATAAAAATAAACATCCTTGATTTCTACTGTGTACAGGAGCTCAGGAGTGATATGAATCCTCACCATAAATAGACAGTACAATCTGAAAATTTAAGCACATAGTGCATCTTTCTCATAGTATAAAATGGGGATATGGTACTAGTTTCCCCAATATCCAACTCAAAAAAAAAAAAAAAAAGATTCATCTAAGACTGACTATAATCCTTGGGAAAATACCTTTGGGCATTTTATTATGAAAGAAAGGTACCATAAGGCCCATGAACAGTCTTAACTGCAGTGCCAAATGAATGTGAGAGGTGCAGCCATTACATGTAAATTATACTAGTCTTAAAAAGGGATAATGGACCAAAATATCAAGGCACATTATCAAGAGCTGACATTTTGTTCAATTTATGAAGAAAGTTCCCTGGCTTCCCAGCCCTTTTTAGAACCAGAACCAAGTCTTGCTAATTTATAGGCTGATGTTAAGATCTCTGATAAAAGTCCACATCTTTAGCTCCTCTGTCAGCAGGGAATAGATGAGAGAGACAAAGAAAATTACATTTACATCAACCCATTTTGTTATTCCATTGCTCTCACAAGTAGCTCTTATGCAAGGAAAGATTGAAAATAATGGCAAAGTGGAGGCTTTTAAACAACTGCAAAACTTCTCTGTTCTAACAGCATACCCTAGTTATCCCCGGAAATGGGATATACTTCACCATATTCATGTAGTACCTACTCATGGGTTATATAATAGAAAATAGTACCATTTATTTATTTAAACTCCACTTCATTCCAAAAAAGGTTTGAAGCAGCTACATGAAAAGGAAAAAAATTGCCTACCTGCAATTTCAAATGTGCAGTCATTCCCTTCAATTTCATCTAATCTCGTCACCACCATTCCTGCTATTGGTATTTTTCCCTACCAGAAAAAAAAGAACATTCCCATTAATTTTGTGGTTATATCTACATATTTATCTTAGCTTTTCTGACCTTCTCAGGTATCATTGTTAAATAATGGTTAGACACATCTCTCCAGTCTGTCACTAGATAATGTTTCCCTATTCTAAATGTTAATCAGACAAGAAAACAGGAGAAAATGCAGGTTGCCTCTGCCTAACACATTCTAAAACTGAAGCTCAGGATTTATAAAATGGCTTATTTTTCTAACATACTTTCACATACATCAAGAAACAAAATAAAGGGTCAAATTTTATGAACATTTGACAACCAGGACAGGGTATACCAAGCAGTGATAACTTATACTCTGTATCTTGGGAATACACACAAGGAAGGTTAATTTTCTAAGGCATTTAATGACTTGTATCTTAGAAACCTGAAACATGTGATGTGATTGTTATAAGTCAATCAGGGAAGCAGGCACCAGCTTTGTATTTTCTTAGCAATAATGATACAGTGCTGCTGCTGATTTACCCAGTCCTAGACTTTAACTTCTACTTCTACACAGAGTGGGGATGAGGGAATTCGAAACCTCGCTTATAACCAGAACAGTGGATATGCAGGACAAACTCATTATTATAACACAAAGGTCTTTGATCTCGGGAACATCTGTTCTTATAAGCTGTTTAATTACAAGGAAAGGTCAAACTGTGTGCCTTTGCTGGCGTGAGCTTGTAGGGCCGTGGTGAAGATATTTTGTCTGCACTGAAGCCTGCTTTTCATTCTTGTTACTCATTTCATACAAAATCGACTAACCTGATAGATGAAGCCACTCATTCGAGGACTTGCAGATAACATTATCAAGGCATTTGAAAACAACATAAGGTACCGTTCCTCTTTTTCCTGGAGTAGAATGAAAAATAGTAAGTGAACACTAGTTTTGTTAAGAATTTCCGGAATCACTGCTTTATAAAACAGGTCTTACAGGACCAACTGAGACATTAATGGTAATTTTTTTAAGCTCTCCAACTTAGAACTGAAAACTCGTTAAATTTTACTTTGACATAAACATAAACCCACAATATTTTTCTCTTTCCTATGCATGACAGTTAAGCACAAACAGCCAGGCTTATTCGTAAAGTATGTAAGATTAGCAGTCACATAGTTTATGCAAACAGTGTGCTGTGCTCATCCTGGGCATAAAATAAATCTCTAGGTTCGCAAAACAGAAATATAATTTTACTTGAAAAGTGGAAAATGAAGTAGTTTTCAAATGGGTGAAAATTTATTGCGCTCTAATGTGTATGTTAAATTTTTATTCATAAAATTATTTTTAATTATTAAGATTAATATATTCGTGTAAAACAAAGATGTAAATGCATTTCAACATTTTCTGTGACAAAAGAATATTACTCAGCCATAAAGGATGAAGCATGTCATTTGCAATATAATGGATGGAACTTGACACCATAATGCTAACTGGAATATGACAGAGACAAGACATTCAATATTGCCCTTTCTCCTACATGAAAAACCTAAAAAAAAAGTAAAATAAAGGGGAGATTATAGGCACAAAAGAGAGACTTCTTGGTGAGGAGAAGGGATCAAGAGGGGGTGAAGAAAGAGGGCACAGAGTGGCATAAGGGAATCAAAATGATCAAGATCATTTTTGTACCAATTCCTCAATAGGAATGTAATATATTCCTATAAATACACACTCATTTAAAACTGTGAGATTGTGTATGTGTTTGTGTGCATGTGTGTGTGGCTCTAGGAGTAGGAAGAAAGGCCTTGAGCACACTAAGCACACACTCTTCAGTCAAGCTATAACCCCAGCCTAATCTCACGGCTATTTTGCGTGATGCATGATAACTGCACCTATCTCTAGGGCACGAGGCGATATTTCAGTCCATGTATGTATTGTGTAATGATCCAACCCACATGACGAGCATGTCCACCAGCTTAAGCCTCATCATTTGTTGATGGTGGGCACATGCAAATTCTTCTGGCCTTTGGAGTTACATGGTGCCTTAGTGTTCAGTACGTCCCTCAGAGGGAACTTTAACACACGAGAGCTGCTCTGGAGCCCTTAAGCAGACATGCAGTTAGACGCAAAACTCCACTTGGCTTCCATGCTCAGATCCCCACTCCTGTCCCAGCTCCTTGCTGCCACTTGAAAGAAATAGCTGTTCTGACAGGTGCTTGGATCTCTGAAATCTTTCCCTTATCTAGTTTTCTTCTACAGCCATATCCCCTCCTTCCATCAGCAGCCTCTCCTGTCTTACCAGTGTTTCCATTTGTGATTGTAACGTGTGCATGTCTCCTACCTTAAAATGCTTTGCTTGCTCCATGTGGTTCCTTATAGGCAATATCATGTTTGTTGGCACTTTATTGCCAAATTATTCAATGCCTTCATTGTTTCCCCATTGATCCTCCCCCAACCGCGCTTCCCACCATTCTCCCAGAGTCATCAATAAGTGCCTTCTAGAAACAGTCAATGGCTTCTTCTTGGTATTCATGCTCCTTGACCTATGAACCTTCTACGGCACTCAGTTTGCTGACCACTGTCAAGTGCCCCCCCAGGGATTTCCAGAACACCAAAATCTCTCTATTCTTCTCTACCATCCTATTTGTCTTGTTTTTTTCTCTGGCCCTGATTCCTTTCCTTATACAAGGGGCTTATCTTAAAGATGTGAATGACTAATAGACTCACCGCATTAACATTCTCCAGGATATGTAGATTTCTAATGAGATTTCTCATTAACCCAAAGTAATAAATCTCTGCCAGGGGCATTTCAGGGACTATAAGAAGATGGCTTGGGAGAAAGGAACAATGGTAATACCCATATAATCGACCTTTTTCCTTATCCTGGCCCCTTCTCCAGCCCTCCTGCTTTTCTTCAGCTAGTTCCCTCCTATGGTGGCACATGTGTAGGGACCTCTAAATATCTACCTCTCACTTTCATTTTTCCACACCACTTTCACAGTGATGGAAAGGGCATTTCCACCTGGCTATTAACAGTTCCTTGACTAAGAAACCAGTTGAGATTAATGCCAAGAATCCAGTGAGAGGGAGAAAGGCTAGTAAGGGTGGAAATAAGGGCTATAAAAGAGCAGCATTTAGAGAAAAAAATACATATTTTTAAAAGTGAGGATCTTCTTCTGGAAGACTATCATGATCATATAACCAGGATGCCTTGGATCAGCTGCCTATCAAATTGCAAGCAACAGATCACAGGTGACACCCAAACACATAAGTTCACAGGGCAAGATAAGAATGTCGGGCAGAGAAGAGTCACCGGGGTTGAGCCCAGGGAACAGCAAAGGGAAGGCACCAAGGACACTCTTGCCCACAGATACTCAGGAGCAAGGAGCACACCTGGCCCAACTGCTTGGCCACACTGCCACAGTGGGAAGTTCTCAGATGACTGCCGTCATCATTTCTCATATTTAATTTTAAAATACTAATAGTTCATGATTCACTTTATTGTTCCCCTGTTTTCACAAATGAGAAAATAAAAATTATTCCTATCTAGGCTATTTCCTCAAAAAAAAAAAAACAGTTCCTTGAAAGTTAGCAGATTGAAAATGGCATGTGTCACCTCCTGGAGCCCACAGGCCACTCCTTCCTATTGCCTTTCCCATCTAAGCATGTGCCAGCAATGCCCTCTGTGTTCCACTCGCTCTGTCTCCCCTACACCCAGAGTACTCCTAACATCCCATGCCAGCTACCCTTTGTGCTTCTCCTCTCCGTGTGACACATATGGTTGTCAGATTGTGTCATGTTCTCCACTGCTTGGGGCTCTTTCACTGTTCTTCATCATCTGCTGTGTCCAAGCTGAACACCTGTAGTCTCATGTGTGCCTACGGTTCCTCCTGACCCAAATCAACTTTTTCTTTCACTATGCCCAAAATACTTCCTCTGATCCCAACAGTCTGATTTCTTTACTGTCCTACAGGGAATAAAAAAGCCACGTTCTTATTCTCCTAAGACAGAAATGTTGTCTACCTCCTCCTTCCCTTTAGTTTCTCTGGCCCTCCTCTTCCTCCTCAATTCTATCACCATAAAGCCTTCTTGGGCTCTCCCTTCACTGTGTTTCTACAGATACGGTTGAGACTGTACAACCTAACATTGAATTGGGTTGTTTTCTACGTGAAGCTTGTGTTTAATCTGTTCGTAATGAGTTCTCTGACACTAGGGATTGTTGCTTATTCTTTCCCTGTCTCCCACAGCACCTACCCTAAAAAGGTGTTCCATTTCTGGCTTGAATGCTCAGGTACTTGGCCTTGATGAGTAGATAAATAAAGGAAGAGAAAGCTATGAAAGGTAGAAGAGCCATTGTTGATTTGAAATGCCTTACCTCACATGCTCCATACTGCACCATAACTTGTGACATAAAGATCACATTTCCCAAAGTCTTAATATCCTCCCCTTCCCAGGCCTGAATAGGTTCAGAAAGGATCTGCAACTCCAGCTGTTTTCTCTTTCTCAGATCTTGGCACTGCCCCTATAGGACCCAAGGGAACATAATGAAATAGGAATGCTTATGAAACATACCTGAGATGGTTAGGGGACTTAAAACAAGATCAAAGTAAGATACGCTTTTAACTCTTGGATTCCCACTGAGATTCCCTATTGCTCACCTTGAATCTGATGACCAGGTCCTATCCTCACAGACAAAAAGATCTACTACTCTCCAATTCTAGCTCTGTACCCTTAAAAGTTGGGTAAGAAAGGGTTCTTTTTCATTGTACCAACGTATCAGGTAAAAGGAGAGATAGCATTTATTTCTCCCTGCCTATAAGAAATCTTGGAAGATGAGCAGCTGAATCACCTCACACAGAGCCAGGAGCATAAACAGTACTCAGATTTGCCAGCTGGTTTCCCTGCACTAGCTCCTCCCCACCTTGTCTCTCTTTGGGTAAACAGAGGTTTACTTGCAAAATAATTTCATTTTTCCAGCACAGGCCCATCTTTCAATAAAGTAAGCACCATAACAACTACAAAACCCAAAAAGGGTAAAAGAAATACTTCAAGAATTATAAAAAATAGACTGACAAAAATATATAAATTCTTCCCTTATGCCATAGTGAATCAAACTGAGTTTATAAAGAAACAGGCATGTTTCAGGAGTAACGATTCAATGCTATAAAATACCAAAATATTTTTTCTTCCTAAAATATAGAGAGAAAAGAAATAAAGCTGAATTTATGATGCTAAACTGAAAATTCAAACCAAGAATTAATCTAGTTGCCAATACTATGTAGAGTGGGAACACTATATATAATTTAAGTTTCTGCTTCAGAAAGTGTGAAGTTCTCTTAGAGTAATTTCACAGCATTCATTTCAAACTGAATACAAAAATAAGCATATGGCTAGTTATGTTACTGTTTCCAAATGAATGTAATGTCATAATGTTTTAGAAGTGTTTTTTTTTTTTTTAATAAAATCTCTCCTGCTTCACTCAGCTAAATGGAGGCTTGGATAAATACATTATATAGAGATTTTATGCACCAATACATGGGAGTAAATATACTTCAGTCGTCAAAGCAAGTTTTACAACATGATCAGAAACATAGCTTTTTCAGAAGAAATTTTCAATCTTATTTACATAGGAAAAATTAAAGAGGCACAAATCATAATAAATGCCATGGTTTTTAGTGGACACTTCTAGTAGGTTGTACCATCTAAATCTGCCAGTATTTGCCTGTTTGGGCTTACAACAGCAATAATGTCAACCTGACACACCTACTCTGGTCTTCAACTTGCTGTTGAATCATAGACATATTAGTTGCGGATCTCTCAACAGTACTAAAAATGAGGAGATAGTGGATTCTCCGTCACAAGCTTACAGCAGCGATCAATAACTGAGACACTGATCCAAGTCACTGAGGATGCTAATGTCACAGCAATGCTCAAAGTGGAGCTAAACTTAATCCATTACCCTGAAATAAAGTTTTATCTCCTTCTAAAATGGTATCAAGTGGTTTTACACCAGTGGGTTCAGGAAGACATATTAACCATGGTATTTGAGATGTAAGATTCCAGATACCTTTGGTAGCAATCTATATAAAGCAGTTGTATTTTGATTATGTCATTTTTTTTTCCTTTTGTAAAGGACTTTTTTCATATGCAAAGAAAAGAGCATGTCTTGTGACATAAATAGTTGAATCCAGTATTGATGCCAATCAGTGAATGACGAATTACAGAGACACAGGGTGAGCAACAGGGGTAAAGATAAAGAGACAAAAGGAAACCCCCCACCTCCACATCAATGCTTAATGTGGCCAAGACTTCAAATGTAATTGTTTTATTCCCTCATCCTGACAACCTTTCACAGGTAAGCATGATTTTTGGAGGACAAAATTAAATGAAGCAATCACAGCAATACTATCCTGTCAGGAAAGCTTGTTTCCATCCTAAAGACCTTTGCATAAAGTTCAAGCACCTAAGGTAGTCGAATGTCAATGGAGTGCCCACTTTTGACAGGTGTAGACAAAGGAAGGGTTGTAGAAAGAAAAAATCATCCTGTGTGTGTATAGACAGTACAGTTGGGATAGATAACGCTGTGCTTCTACATAATTCTATGAGAGGCAAGATCTGCACTAATGGTGGTTGGACAGGATATTATGTCGACTTTTAGTGCTATGGTCATCCACTAGGTAAA
>PVKA01019563.1:0-41831 GCA_004027165.1 Ctenomys sociabilis | reverse complement strand
AGAGAGAGAGAGAGAGAGAGAGAGAGAGAGAGAGAGAGAGAGAGAGAGAGAGAGAGAGAGAGAGAGAGGAAAGAAAGAAAGAAAGAAAGAAAGAAAGAAAGAAAGAAAGAAAGAAAGAAAGAAAGAAAGAAAGAAAGAAAGAAAGAAAGAAAAAGTCATCCTCTGGAAACTGCATGCATTGGGACTTCATGGAATCTGGAAGAGGAGACTTAAACCTGGGAGATGGAGGGGAGCTAGGGGAAATTTAAACCATGTAAGGTAATTACTTTTTCACAGGTCAGGTAGAAGGTTGCCTGTATTGTTTAATTTCCCAGCCTTAGACTGGATCATTTCAGAATTTGCAATATTTGAGTGTTAGAAAAACATAACAATTGTATGTTACTTATTACCTGTTACAGTTTGTGTCTAGATGTCCCCACCAAAGCCTCATGCAGTTTTAAATGGAGTTTTTTGGAGGTGGCTGAATCTAGAGTGTGTGATTGATTCATGGTTTAATGCTGGATTCAAGGGTGGGCGACTGCTGGGTCAGTCCAGTGATTGGATTGGCATGGCCCTAATCCCAGTTGACTGGATACAGTAAAAGGGACAGAAAGAGACTTGTCCCGCACTTCCCCTGCTTACTTTTGCTGTTTTCTGCCACCACAAACTGTTTCTCCTCTGGGATGTCCCTCTGCAAGGGACATCCTTGAGCCCAGACAGTTACTGACTAAAACTTTTCCAAACTGTGAGCCAAATGAGACTTTCCCCTTAACTAAGGTGTCAGATATTTTGTCTCAACAATAAGAGAAAAATAACAATAAGAGAAACAATATCTAGCATGCCCAGAGTCTGAAAAAGTATCCTGCAATCAAACTCTGCTTTGTGTAGAGATTCTCATCCCCATGGTAACTCCACAAGGAGTGCACCACTCTTATTGCTACTTAGTAATTCAGGAAAGTGAAATTCTAAAGAGCTAAGATATGTGCACAACACCACATAGCTAGAATTCAAACAGTGGCACCCTGAAGAAGTCATTATGATGACAACCGAAACACAAAACATGAGTTTCCAGACTTTGCACCCTGTGAGACTCACGCATGAGTGGAGGAAAGGTTTGCTCTATATTGCAAGACTTAAGGCCTTAGGCAGCAGTCCTCTAACCAAGTATTTTACAACTAGTATCAGGAGTATGGCTACCTGTGATTTAATCCTTGGAATAAATAGCACATCAGATCCCAAGGACTTCATGGTATTAATGATACAAGCCCATTATTAGGGGAATGCAGTTCCAAGGGCTTATGGGAAAGAGAGAGAAAGTGGTGAAAACAAAGACAGAGATGTGGCATGGAAAACATGATAGGTGGTTGAGAGGGCCTCAGAAAAGAGAGGTAGAAACACTTCTGTTCACTAGTTTGGCAATTGGTCCACATAGTTCTGGTCAGCTCCGGCTGGAAGTTGTCCTGGCCTATAAGCAGATTTGGTAAAAAAAAAAAAAAACAAAACAAAACACCTAGAATTCCTTGTTAAGAATAAAAATATGCAAGGGAATAATCAGTTCCTCCAATTGTATTTGAAGTATTGTTACTTCAAACAATTCATACTGGGGGAAGGACTTTCCCGCACAACATCCGGGTCCCAAATCCGCAAACAAGACTTGCCTAGAAGGCCAAAGCCTGTGTCTACCCTTGCCCTGGGAATCTCGCAGATCACTTGCCTTTGACTTGATAAGCCTGTGTGACTGGTTTTGTTCCTTCCCTTATCACTGCTCCCAGGCTCTCGTTTCCCCCACCAATCGCCCTCTCTTGTTTCCCTGCTGCCTGACTTCTTAGCTTCAATATCGCCATCCTCTCTCTTTGCTCTCTGCAGGAAGTTGGTCTCCGATTTCATCTCTCACTGAAGCCTGACATCTTTTCAGCTCATATCAGAGCAACTAAGACCCCTTCCGGCTCCCACGTGCTTGTCAGCAGCCACCTGAGGGGCATCCCAGCCCTGGGCGATGCTCGCACACTGCTAAGAGAAGCAGAGCTGAGTGTGGGGGAGGATGCCCGAGGCCTCTCCTCACAGGCTGCGTTGCACCAAGCGGCAGGTGTGCTGAGTGTTCCTGTGGTGTTCCATATCCAAAAGCTGTGCCTTTGCTGGCTAGGTGGGGGTCACTAAATAACTGGGCGGTTTTGACACAGCATGCCTTATTCATGAGGAAAATGTTACTTTGCATTTTAAAAAAGAAATGCTCATCACTGAGTATCTGAACATTTGATCCACCCAAGTGCTAAAATTTAAGATTGGAGAAGAAATGTGGAAAATAGCGTTTCCTAGGAAACGCAGTAAGTCAGCAAATATGAAGGTTTGATCTTGCTGAGCCAGACTTCTGGGCTCTGCTGCCTCTGTGAGCTGTAGATGCTGGCACAGGAAGGGCCTAAAGTTCTAGTCTCCTCGCCCCACAAAAAGGCTGCAAAGATACCAGCTGTTTAGGTGGAGCCTGTTTTGGAGTTCAAGGCTCCAACTCCCTGGATATCCCTTTTCTGCCCACTTCTCCTATTTTCTCATTTTAAGAATCATGAGCATAAGGAGTCTTTAATGAAACTTTCCAGTATTGGGAGTCACTGAACAGGGGTCTGAACACAAATGAGCCAGGATTTCTTGAGAAGAGCCCTCTCTCCTGGATCACAGGACATTTGGGGGATTGAGAATTCCCTTGAGGAAGCAGCATGTGATATGAGCTTACTGACGGGAAGTCCATAGTAGATAGGATGGGGGATGGGACAAAGACCAAAGTGCCAGCTGGAGCAGCAAACTTTGACTCAAGAGCTGGGGAAGTCAGGGAGTGTTGTGCTGGGGGGAGACGTTGTGTGGTGGGTGAAGGGGTGGGTGGAGCCCTGGCAGGAGGGCAGGAGCATGTGCAACTCCAGGGGCAGAGAGTTTAGACAGTCCACAGGCCAACAGCAGAAGCACAGAGGTGAAAGATCTGTGGGTCAGAACGTGTGGTGAAATGCTCTAAGCACCTCTCAGTGAGCCAACAGGCACTTAGTGAGACCCACCTGAGCTCACTGGGAACTTAGACCCCCTCCCTGCCCCCACTTCTACTCCCAGCCCCATTCTGGTCCCCAGCTGGGCTTCGGGGAAACCACATTCCTGTAAGAACAAGGGGAGCAGAATCAAGAGCTCCCTGGAGAGGAGGATTCTGAGGGAGAAGAGCAAGGCTTTGTATGAGCTAAAGCAACAGACAGAGCATAATGTAGGGGTAGAAAAGAAAGTGATAAAGTGAGAGAGAGAGAAAGCAGGCTGTGCAGGAGAGTGCTACAGGGAAGTGGCAAGTGCAGCGGAGGTGAGGGGTAGGCCGGACAAGGCAGGGCTCCAGGCCCTTTCGCCTTTCCTGGGAACATCTGGTCCACAGCTCTCCTTCCTCCTATTTCCACTCTGAAACTTGTATTTAGTTGGCCACCTTCAATTTCCTTGTGATCAACATTCAACTTCATCTCACTCTTCGGACAGAGTCATCTTCCCAACACAGGTATAAAGGAGTACAAAAAGCCCTTTCCTGGGCATAATTCTGTGGCACCTTTGGCAAAAGCCTGCTTCACATTATGCCTACTAGCAATTTTCAGTGCATGTTTATACGTGCATGTTTATGTGTATATGTGTGTGTTTCTGTATATCATGTGTATCTCTCTGTCTCTTGTTCTCTCTCTTTCTCTCTCTCTCTCTCTGTCTCTCTCTCTCTAGGCTGATGTGGATCTTCTGGTCAGGTTGCCTTAGGGGAGGCTCAGCTCTCCTTCCCCTTCTTCTCCTCTGCCCCTCTACAGATGCCCTTCCAGGACCCTCTTCACTCTCACTCTGCCCCTGCCTGATCCTACACAGTGAGTTTATCCAGCATAAGATTGTGGCTGAGGGTATGTGCACGTGAAATTCTACTGACATCTGTGCAATCACTGTGTTCTTTATTCTCCATGAACTACCACTGCCACTGCAAATGCCAGAGCACAACTGAGGAATTTCCTGACCACAATGTTGTAGCACCTACATTCATTCAGTGATTAACTTCATTCCTCCATCAGGCCCCCCGAAGGCATAGGTGTTAGGCTGCAGAGAGCTTCTAAGACAGAAACCTCGAGAGGGTCAGGAGTCTCTGGAACACCTAGCACCAAAGGGGAAGCTGGAGAGAAGAGTGTAGTACAGTTCTGCACACAGGGCCATGTACCAAGGACATCATCTGGCACAGCCCTGGTTCTGCCTAAGGCACTGAATGTCTGCACGTTAGTCCACTGTTTTTCTTTGACAGTGTGGTCCAGTATCATACGCAAATGTTTATAGCTCTGGATTCCACTAAGCTGCAACCACTCCACAGCCTCATGAGAAACAACACAGTTCTGAGCAAGATGACCTTGATAGAGAATGGGATGGGCAGTTTGGGTTTGATCACACTCTGTCCACCTAAGTAACCAAGCCAACATTTCCTCCTATATGAGCGAGAACAATGAAGCCCACTTGTCAGGTTGCCATGACAACTACAGGCATTTTACATACCTGGGGATTAAGGTCTCTCACTTTTCAAGGTCTAGCACATTGTAGGCAGACAAAAGTACTGAGTCTAGGTTCCAAGACTAAAAATATAATAGAAATCAAAACTAGAAACTTTAGTATAAGAAGCATAATAAATTCATTCTAATCTGCTTTGCCTCAAAGCCATACAAATGATGTCAAGAAGCTGACACAGGAAGATGGAGTAGTGGTGGGAGGTGAAAGGAAGACTGCACGCCAAGTCCTGCCCGGAGGTGTCATCCCCGCAGGGTCCTGGGCCTGCTTCCGGCATCGAGAACCAACACCACCGCAGTAGCAGCGTTGTTCAGCAGGGTTGTCCCCACCTGACCTCCGGACTTTACCACAGGGATTGATTTAGTCAGTGAAATTTAATCTATGCAGTACCTGTGACTACCCTGGCCCTGGTGGTTGCTTCTGGGTGATCCAGTCAGCCCAAACCTCAGAATTCTCATTCTAAGCCCGCAGACAATCGGTTGCTGAATTTGAACAAAAACCCCAAATTCCCAGTGGCTGCTGACTACTCTGAGAGAAGCCAGTCTGGTTGTCATCAATCCGAGTGATGGATACAGAGAAGCCAAGAACCTGAGTCACCAACAATACAGACCTAGATGGAACTGAGACACTGGAGCCACCATTCGTGGAATCCACCCCTCTCTAGACCTTTCAGTAGTAGGACTTCTATGTTCATTCATTGTTTATAACTATTTTAATGAGAGTTTCTGTTATTTGCAACCTGAAGCATTTTCTTACACATGATCCCAAAGACAAGTGTTTTCCCTACTTTTCTGGTTCAAAGAGCTGAGTCTCTTCCCTGAGACCCGTCTCAGATCTGTGTTGTTGGCCTCACTGCCTGTTTTCTGAGCTTGTTTCACCCAGATCTAGGTCTCAACATGGTAACGTCAACCACACAACTCCCTTGTTCCTTCACTCAGTTGTTCAAAGAATGAAATGCTCATGGTGTGCCAGGCATTGCACTGACCAGAGAAATAGGAAACAACACAAATCACAGACTCTATCCCTAAATAATATCTTGTGGCCTTTGGAGCCATGAGCATTTTGCTGGGAATTCCTTCCTGAAAAATGTCTCTCTGTGGTTGTGTTAAATTTCACAGGGCATTGCTGTGCAGCTCTTGCCTAATATTCTTAAAAATGGCATGAGAGTCATGAACTTCATGTGACTCAAAGATAAAAGGAAGGACACCAGAGTCCCTTACTGAGGAAGCTGGTATCATGCTCACAAGGCAAGAGTGATAGAGAGGTAGCCTCACTTACAGAGCCAGGCAAGGCTGTATAATTAAATCGAATTAAGTACTAACTTATACGTGGTCTGGAAGGGTAATCAAGAAGCTTCCAGCCCTCAGTTGGATTTCTAAAAGAATCTCCATTTTTAGAAAAGAACATACTCAGCAATCCCTGAAGCTCAAATATGATTATAAAACTCCCACTCTGGAGTCAGGGCTATTGAGCATGGACTTCAAAGACTGGAGGTCCAGGAAAAGACTAATACAGATGGGTATGCTGTTTTGTCATTTGACCACTATTCAATTTTTCTGGCTCCCTCTGCTTCACTCTCACAGCTGTCTGCAGCTCTGTCTCTGCACTTTCCATAGCCCATCTGGTGGAAATGCTACTTTCACGCCTCTTCCACCTGGCTGACCTGAGCAGGGGGGTCGGTGGGGAGCAGAGCTTCTTTTACCAGAGAGCACTAGCTTGCTTTATGCTACACCTTCAGCATGCATTATCTACTCTCATCACAGCTTTTTAGGATTATAGCATTATCTCCTTGAGAAAACTGAGATAACAAAGATTTTAAGTAAATTTTAATTAATTAGGGACTCACTGCTCAGCTCAGACTCATAGTGATCCTCCTGTCTCAGCCTCTCCAGCACTGGGATTACAGGCATTGCACCACAACACCCGGTTTCAGCATCTCGCACAGCATGTGGTAACAGGGATTTAACCTGGGTCCTTGTGCTTGCCAGGCAGCTTAAACCAGTGAGCCATCTCCGAGGCCCAAAGATTTTTAATAATTTGATTGTGGCCTTTGCATGGCTAGAAAGAGATGGAGATAGGATTTCCAGCAAGCTCTTAGACTCCAGGGTTCTTGCTTTTAACCATGTATAAAAAGTTTTAAAACTTTTTATAGACACTCAACAATGTGTGTGGTTAAAAGAAACTTAGAAGGACTTCTGTAGTATATAATAATAGCCAAAGATTGTGATCTTCTCATGCCCCTTACCCCTTCAGCAGGGTTTGGCTTTGGTTGGATATTTTGTCCTGTAGGTATTGAGGATCAGACCAAGAGCTTCATACATGCTAGTCAAGCTCTCTACCACTGAACTACACCTCCAGCCCTGTTCAGCAGATTCTGAGTGTCAGAAATAAAGACAATTCAGAGTGTAAAATGTGAACTAAGATTCCTAGAAGACAACAGAGGCATCTCCTTAATTAAGCATTAAAATTAAGTTTTTTATTTGTTTGTTTGCATTTGTTTGTTTTTGATGCCTGCTAAGGAAAACTATGGCATTCTAAGTCCATCAAAGCCAATATTCTTATGCTGCAAAGTCTGGCTGTCGGGCCCCTTTGGTGGTGTGAAATCATGCACATCTTTGACCTTCTGACCATAGGGGAAGGAAAGCTCTTTCCCTTTTCTTCTGCAGTGGGAGGAGGGCTGGGAAGGAAGTGGTGCTCTGACTTCTGAAACTCAATCACAAGGTCACACAGCTCTCCCCCTGGTGGCTGCGACATTTGTTCCTGGAGCCCTGAACTTCATTCAGGAATGAACTTCACTCAGCAATGCCTTTGCTGAGACCCTTGTGCTACAAGTCCCCTTGTCTGCACCCTGAAAACAGGCCCCAACTTTCAATGAACCTGCCTGGCTCTCTTGGAGCTAGATCCTCCTGACCCAGCTATCTCAGCTATCTCAGCTGGCCTGCTTGAGCCATTTCCAGCTACCTAAGTCCACCCAGCTGAATTCTTGGCATCAAGGTGCAAAGAGGAGGCATCCTCACCGCCTCCTATTCCACAAAACCAGTGAGCATCTTAGCTGTCCTCTCTTCCACTCCAGCAAGGTTAGTGTGGTGATGGGTGCAGTAGTAAAGCACTGGTCCTTGGAGTAATGACCTTTTGCATTTGTGGGATTGCAAGGTACAGCATAGAGATGCACTTGATTTGGAACCTGAATGTATTGAAATCTTTTAAAATACTCTATTGATCCAGTTCTGAGGCCCTGCCTGAAGGCAGGTCAGTTTCTCTTGTTGAGCAGATGATTGAGCACAAATCCCAAACACTGACTTTTTGGGCTCGCACGATCAAAGCAACTGTTTCTCCCTAATCACCCCTACACCTCCAGTCTGCTGAAATGCTTCCAACTAGCCAGTCCTCATCTTTCTTAGCCCATCTCACACCTTCCCATGGAAATGACCATGAAGAGCTTGTCCATAGCCATCCTATGGCCATCTTCATGGTATGACCCTTGGGTGCTGCATTTAAGTACCCCTGTGTGGTGTACAGTGGTGGCGAAGGTGTCGCTGATCCAGAGTGCCCCTTTGCCTTTGCCTGCTTCCTTGCTCCTGCCAATTCTGTATCATTAAGAAGGAGCCACGCTCTCAGAAGGTAAATGTGGTGAACTTGGTTGTGGGACCAAAGAGAAGACCAGTAAAGGCAGCTGGGAGGGGCTGTGGGAACCAAAGTGACAGGGTGAGTACAAGTGAAGAGGTCACTCACAGATAACTCTAGGTCTCTGGATCCCTAACAGATCAGTGACCTGCTCCTACATGCTATGACAAGGGGAAACTCTTCATAAAACTGTGTTTGTTTCTCTTTGTGACTGTCACCTAACCCTTGAGTCACCTGCCACATGGAAAATCATTTTGGCTCTGTGCACACTCACACTCACACAACACCTGAGACCAGTAAATGTACTATGGCTAAAATCTGAGGGAGGGGTTCTGATACATTTCTTTTTTTATTCCTTCACTCCTTTTCTCAGTTTTTACTTTGTTATTTGTAAACATGTCTGTACACAGCGATTCCACTCCCTCTGGGGAGTCGGTACAGGCACAGAGCTCACCTGGACTCTTTCTTTTCACTCCTCTCCTCTCCCTTCCCCCTTCCTTATCTCTACCTCCTGGTCTCCTTCCCTTTTTCAAAAGATGTATTACTCTATTTCCTATCATCTATCTTCTATTTTGCTCTTTAATTTTAGATTTCTCGCATAAGAGAACCCATGTGCTATTTAAGCTTGTGTGTCTGATTTATTTCTTTTTTTTTTTTCCCCCAAAGGAGCTTTTTTTTTGGTCTTATTTTTACTATTTTCTTTTTTGGAACCGAGAATCGAACTCTGGACCTCGCGCTTGCTAGGCAGGCGCTGCGCCACTGAGCTACATCCCCGGCCCTGATTTATTTCACTTAACACTATTGTCACAAGGGGCATCTGTTTTCCTATAAGTTTATCCTTTGTTATGGGAGAGTAATGCTCCATTCTTCATAAATACCACTTGTTGGTTATCCATTCATCCGCTGATGGACATACAGGTCATTTCTAGAGTTTAACTATTATGAATTGTTTTGCTATAAATATTGGCAAACATGTATTACTGAAATGTGACATCTTTAACATTTTCAAGAAAATATTCAGAAGAGGAGAATGGAATTTCTATTTTTAGTTTTTTGAGCAATCTCTATACTGACTTCTAATAGCTACACTAGTTTACATTCCTACCAACAATGTAGAGGGATTTCTTCCCACAGTCTTGCCAGCGTCTGTTATTGATTTCTTAATGATAGTCATTCTTTCTACAGTAAAATAAAATTCCAATGGAGTTTCAAATATAGACTTAATCCCAATCAAAATACTTATAGCATTCCTCACTGAACTAGAGAAAACAACCCTAAAATTCATATGGAACTGGAAGAGACCCTGAATAGCAAAAGCAGCCCTGGGGAAACAGAGCAAAACAAGAGGCTTCACCACCAGGATTTTAAGTTCTATTACAAAGCTGCAGGAATAAAAACTGCATGGACTAGCACACGAAAAAGGCATGTGAATCAATGGCAGAGCACAAGATGCTGAAATAACCCCAGGTACATTCAATTGTCTGATTTTTAAGAAACGGGCCAAAAACATGGTGAAGGAACTATGACCTCTTTAGTGGACAGTGCTGGGGAAACCGGCTACCACATGCAGAAAGCTGTGAGCCTAGGCCTGTAATTCTCACCACGCATTAAACTAAAATCAAAATTGATCAAACATCCAAATGTTAAGATAGAAACACTCAATCTGCTGGAAGATAAAACAGATAAAACTCTTAAAGACCTAGGCATAGGCAAGGACTTTCTGATCAGAACCCCTGCACAAAAAATAACACCAAGAATAAAAAAATGGGATTCTATCCAACTGAAAAGCTTCTGCGCAGCAAAAGAAACGAACAACAGAATGGAAAGACAGCCTATAGAATGAGTGATACTTTTTGCCAGTTATAATGAGCCAAAAAATTAGGCTCCCCCAAATACAGACCTAATCAAATAAATACATGTGTAACTAAAATGAATGAACTTGTCAGAGAAAGAACAAATGGTCAGTTTATGTATGGTGTTTCTTTAGTCTGATTTCCAGGGTCATCCATAGGAGAGCGTCTCCACCCCCAGAGCATTTGTGGATCCCCTGAGATCTGGGGATGTGGAGCCACAGCTCTGCAGGAGGACTGATAGCATCCTCACTGCTTTCCAGCTCCGGGGGGATCCAGGTGCGAGCCACGACCTTGTACTATGAGCAGCAGCGAGGAAGTGTGAATCTCCGGACCCAGTGAATGAGAGCCTTTCCCTGGGCCTCATTAAAACTTCCTCCCAGCTCTCACAGGAGGTCCCCTTTCCTTGGGCTGATTTCCAACTCATGGTTCCTCCAACCAGAAAAGTGAATGGCCCTGGACAACTGTCATTGTCTTCTGAGATCATTCTTTGGCAGATGCCGCTACCTTTACTTATAACTCTACCAGAAAATCTTTATATGGGACAAGGAGTAAGGATGGGGATGAGAGGGAGTTTTTGGTTGTGTTCTGTGGTACTAACCTAAGACCTTCACACTGAGCTATACTCCCAGCACCCACCTCTCCCCTTTTACATTTTGAGACAGAGTCCCCGAATTCCCAGAATAGGCTTGAACTTCATGAACCTGCAGTTCTCCTAGGGTGCTGGGGTTAGTGGCATGTGCCATCACATCAGGCCACCAGGGAGATAGTGGAGAAAGAGTTAAGAGATAATGCATCCTTGGTTCCCAAAATCTAAGTAAAGAAAATGCTGGAACTACAAAAGAAATGCAAGGGAAGGGAGAACAAGTACTCAAAATGTCCCCAGAATGATACTGAATTTCTCATTTTCCTTCATTCTTGATGTCACTTTCCATTTCTTACAAGGTTCAGTCATTAAGCAAATAGGAGCCACCTTAGTTCTTTTTTGTGCTACTTCTCAGCAGTGGGGCACATCTGGAACAGGGGTTATAGGGGAACGAGGTTAGATTGTCAGGCTTACTAACAGGGATCTCTGACTACACCTTCACAGCCAAAAGGTTAATTCTAGCATATGACATTATACAGATTCAAGGAAGAGGGTGGGCCTATGAGGGCCTGACCAAACTAGTGACCAAGGGCCCTTCAGAGAAGCCCTGTCAACCTTGCTGCATTCTGCATTCAGTGAGCTTTCTCTGCAAGCTGCCTGCCTGTCTCCTGGCAGAGGTCAGTGCCCTGATGGATGGAGCTGGGCTCACATTTACTAATGGTCCTTGTATCTGAGGTTCTCAGGCATGATCAAGAGGCAGAGTTCCTGGCGCTGTTATAAATTAATTGTAAAAAAAGAAGAAAGAATAATAATTTGGGAACAAATTCATATATCCTAACTACTTAATTTCACATAGAAAACATGTTGTAATTGTATTGTCCTATTCTAATTTACCCCACAAAACTGAAGTAGTAGATTTTCCTTACTGTGTACCTGTATGTTTCTTTTGTTTTTTTCTTTTTTCATATTGAGAATCAAACTCAGTGTTGCTAGGCAGGTGCTGGGGAGCCGAGCTGTATCCCTGGCCCTTCTTTTCCTTTTAATGCACACAGATTTGTTATTCATTTTAAAAAGTGAAAACAAACTAAATATTAATGTTAAATAATATGACCATAGTTTAATAAGTTGCACAAAATGTATGAAGTATACAACCAGCATTATGTTTATAGACATTTTCATTATTACAAAAGTGTGGCAAAATTTTAAAAATGATACAAGTAAGGAATTAATGAACAGAAAATTCAGAAAAACAATTATTCTTAGGAGTTCAGGAAGGAGTTTACAATTCTCTGTTTATGTTTAGCATTTGCAACAGGTTCTTTATCTCATTATTATTCCTTTCTAGTTTTAATTTCTTAACCAATGTACAAATATTGTTCATATTTGGGGTACCATGTTGTTACATTACATGCACATTGTGTAATGTTTAAACCTGGTCAAAGCAGCAGTCTCCTCAAACATTTATCATTGATTGTGCAAACATTTGAAATACTTTCTTCTAGTCTTTAAGAAATACAGAGTAGATTACCATGATCTCTGGTCATCCTATTTTGCAAAAGCACACCAGAGCACCTTACCCCAATTTAATCATAACTTGGTATCTGTTGATCAATATTTCCCTAGTCCTCCCCAATCTTTCCACTCCCTAGTCTTTGGTAAATTCCATTCTACTCTCAACTTCTTTGAGATTAATTTTTGTCAGGTTCCACCTATAACTGGGATCATGTCTTTCTGAGCCTGGCTTATTTCACTTAACAAGACAACCTCTCGCTCTGTGCGCTTTGTCACAAATGATAGAACTGCATCCTAGTCATGACTGAATAGTACTCCATTACACATCCCTTATTTTGCATTCATCAACTGATAGACACTTTGTTCCTTGGCTATGGTAAATAATACTGCAGTGAACGTGGGAGTGCGGGTGTCTGCGGACAGAACCATTTCATTTTCTTTGGATACACCCCCAGTTGTGAGATTGCTGGATTGCACGGTGGTTCTAATTTTAATTTTCTGAGAGCTTCCATTCTGTTGTCCACAATGCCTGCACTAGGGGACAGTCCCTCCAAGAGTGCTCAGAAGTTCACTTTTCCCCACATCCTCAGCTCTCTCCTTTTCTATTTTTAGGATTAATTTCAGAAGACTTGGAATTAGTTCTCTAAAGGTCTCAGAGAATACAGCAGCAAACATCTGTTCCTGGGCTTTTCTTTGATGGGAAGATTTTATTACGGACTCAATCATGTCATTTCTATTGGTCTGTTCAGGTTTTCTATTTCTTCATGATTGCATCATAGTAAAGTGTACATCTCTGTCTTATTACTACATGTAATTTCACAAGTCATAAATATTAATTTGAATGTATTCAATGCTTTCTAAAATAGCATAAAGACAAAAATGCGACACGAAGTCAGATTTTCAATAAGATAAAAATATAAATATTTTAAAAGCTATTTAAAACAGAAATAAATAGTATAAAGCTTTAACGGAATTGCTATGGCTAGTTATATTACAATGCTTTTTCATTTTTCTATGCTTGCGTTTATTTATATCAAATATATCAGATTTTTAAAATTTGACACTGGCAACTCACCTATCATTGAAAACAACAACAGCCAGAGATACAGCTCAGCGGCACAGTGCCCACCTGGCAAGTGTGAGGTTGAGAGTTTGAGTTGTGTTTTAAAAAGCGGGAGGAGGCAATTGCCAAAAAGCCACAAAGGATTTTTATTCCAGGTCCACAGTCGAATTTCCTTCTGTTTCAGGTGAATGGTAGCACAGCCCAATTCTGAAATAACATTCGGGGACCACGTTATTGGATGTGAGGAGGCTCAGCCCATGGTAGCTGGCGCCAAGGAGGAAACACCATGGATGAAGCAAACAGTGGCACCAAGCACGGCAGCAAGGAAGCCGGGTGGGGGCGGGGCTCCGGTACCTGTGCAACTTGCCTGTCTCATGGGCCCACCCGGTTCTAAAATTATTTTGTTTACATCATTGAGTCTTCCCTTTGACTTCGCTATAACACATTCTCAACCCTCGCCTGTCTAACCCTTCCCCCACCATAGAGCCTGTGGACCATGCTCTGCTCATGCTGCATATTCTTTATTTCATTTGCGTGTGACTTTCCTCCTACGGTCATTCCCATGGTTATTTCCTGAGTGATCTGGGGTGGTACATGGGCATCGCTGCCTTTGACCAAATCTTAACTTCACTTGGTCGAATGGGAATGGTGTCCTTAGCTGCCCCTCCACTCTCCAGTTGAAAGTATGCAAATCATTCCGCGGCTCCCATCTGTGCCTGTGTCAGCATGCATCAACTCGCATATTCCTTCCTCACGTACCTCCTAGATTCTTTTTATTTTTACTAATTCACCGTGATACTTTCCTTCCTCCAATATGAACAGATTCCACTTCTGAGTAATACTGCCCACTCAGCTGGGTAGCACTAGGGAGCTGTGGACAGATGGAAAAGGGCCTCGGAGAAGAATGAATAGATAACTAGACCGTGGATTGTTTCCATATTCCTTTTGTCTTTGTAAAAGTTCTTTTGATGGGGACACAAAACAACTTAAAGGATACAGGGTGTTTCTTGAAATCCAGACAGGGATGAACCAGACCCCAGCTCACTTTCCTGAGGGGCTAGAATCTGATGCAGGGACGGCGGCAGCAGCCTCCCGGCATGCACCTTCTCTCTGTGCCTCCCTCATTCTTTGCCTTCTCTCTCCCCATGTTTTTCCTGCTTTCCTCTATGGATCTGGCACACAATCAGCTCCACAGCTCTCACCATACTGTGTTTCTTGTGGAGGCTGACAGAGACATCTGATCCCTGATCTGAAAGATCTGCGGGAAAAGAATTCTACTGTCCTGGCGCTGCCCAGCCATGTTGGCTAAATGTCAGGGACACAAAGGGAGGCTGGATGATCACAAACATCCTGATCACCTCTTTTCAAATCAAAAATTCAGAGAAGTATTTCTTTACTTTTCTCTTTCCTTGCATCTTCCTCCCCTGCCTTCCTTTTCTATTAATGGTGTTTCATGTCTTCTTTCTGCTCTCCTCAGAATACAGGACAGACGTTTGTTTCAGAACAGGCAGACATCAGCTCTTGGTGCAATTCAGTGCTTGAGAGAGGCCTTCAGAGTTCACAGTTTTACTTGCAAAAATGCGGGTAGGGCCTACCCTACTGTGGTTGGAAGCCACTTTCTCCACCTTCCACGATCTCTTTGTTCCAGAATGCTCAGTACTCGTCTGGGCCACTTGTACTAATACCCTGTAATGAAAGCAATTACTGAGAAGTTCTTCTGCTGTAGTTAAGGCAGGCTAATGATTGTCCTGCCACAATGTGAGGGCTCTCTGTGACGAACGTGGAGCAGATGAAAATGTAAAGCAATCAATGTTTTTCATTTTCTAGTTCATTCATTCATCCCATATCTCAATCTTCCAGTTGAGCAGTCAATTCACTGAAGTTCTGATTTTTTCATTTTCTTGCTCTCTTATTCATACTGTATAATGAAAGAATGAGAGCTTGGGAGAGAAAATTAGTATAATGAACCACTGGCGTATTAAACTGTGGAGAAGAGCAGGTGGATGGAACTCGCGAGAAACAGGGACATGAGGTAAAGTCTGAGGAAATCATAAAGCCAGGAATGGGTTACATGAAGCAGGGGGAATGTGGATGTTACCTTTGTGTAAAAAAATGAGTTACTAAGTGGATTTTGAATAATTTTGTGTTGGCCTGTGATGACGATCATCATTGTATGTTGGTGACAGACAACCACACAGCCTCAGTGACATTCAACAACGATCACCTGCCCATGCTGACTGGAGCCAGCGAAGCACTAACGATGCGGTTCTGCAGTCTGCAGATGAGGCAGCTGCTTGTGGTCAGGAGCAGCTGGTTGTTGGCCAGTCGCAGCTGGGCCCGCTGGGTGCTACATCTCTGCAGGCCTGTATCTGCTGACATCCCACTGGCACCGCACAAGGCTGAGTCCAATGTTAAGAGCTGGGCAAGTCACCCTGCTGCAGTGCTGGGGTAGAGAGCTCAAATTCACTTGGCAAAGGGTATGGCGACAGGGAGAGTGGGAGAATTGGGGCCACTGCTGCAATGAAGCATGCGCCATAGTTTGCAAACCTTCAAGAGCCACTGCCTCCCCCACAGTCACCTCTGACCTAAGCCTCTAATCCTTTGACTCTGAGCCTGAGAACATGGTCATTACTGACAGCCCTGGTGGGCACAGGCATGCTGTGTGGCTGAGGGGAGTGAAGCTCAGCAAGAAACATGCCAGCATGTGCATGTGGCACAAGTAGCAATTTCCACATTCTGACTGTGTGTCTTTGTCTCCTCTGCAGTGCTATAATAGAATACTAAACACTAGGTGATGTACAAAGAATAGAGATGTATTTTCTCATACTTTGGGAGCTGGGAAGCCCAATATGAAGGTGCTAACACCTGATGAGGACCTCCTGCCTATGTTATCCCATGGTGGAGGGTGAGGAAGCGAGGCAGCTTTATAGAGCAAGCTCCCTTTTGTAACAAACCTGCTCAAAATAGTAAATGGGTTCCTGCAATAGTGGCAGTAGGAGGGCCGGCGGTATAGCTCAGCGGACTAAGCGCTTGCTTAGGTAAGCGTAGGAACCAGTGTTGGATCCTTGGTTCCCCTAGCCGCGCCAGCCCCGCCTTCGGGTGCGCTGAGCCGGCGATGCAATCCGGGCGCGGTGGCGCGCGCCTATAATCCCAGCACATGGGAGGCAAAAAGCAGGAAGATCACTATGAATGTGGGTTGCATGCATAGTGAGACCCTGCACCAAAAAAAAAAAAAAAAAAAAAAAAAAAAATAGTGGCAGTAGGCCATTGCAGTGCATTTCTAGTTGTTGGTCAGCTTGTTACACCCGGCACAGTGCTGGGTGTGGGAAGCCCACCTGAGGATGGTTGCTGGCACTGTAAGAGGCGGAACTGCAGAGCTGTTGCGAGGCTGTTAGAGAAGCTGTTTGGAGAAGCCATTGGAAGCTACTGGTTCTTCTGGGCTGCATTGCTAGGGGACCTTGTCATGTTCGCTTTCCTAATGAAATTGACTGTTCTCCTTGGAGGAGGAGCTCAGGACCTTGTTGACTTTGAGAATGGCTGTGGTTCACTTTGAAGGAGCTCATGTCCTCACCTTAGGCATTGCTTCCAAGCTCCAGCTCAGATCCCTCAACCTGATGGCACAGATTCCTCATCCCACTGGCACTGACTTTCTGACTCTCACCACTGACCTTTGGGCTTCCCAGTGAAGATCCATGAAGCAGGCCTACCTGGGACATTGTCATGGGCTCTAGGCCTCCAATTGGATGCGTGGAGGGCATTGTTATGGGCTCTAGGTCTTTAACTGGACTCATGCAGGATATTAGGATCCAGGCCATCAGCTGGATTGTTTGTTCTTTAGTGTGTGGACACATTTCCTGCACTCTTTGTATATGATTGCTTGGGTGATCATAAAATAATCTTATAACATGTGTCCTGTGTTGTATTGTTCCCCTTGCAAGACCCCCCAAACCATGACACCCAGTCATGAGGGCAAAGGCTTTCCTTAGAAAGTCCCAACTCTCAGCATTGTTGCATTAAGGATTAAATTTCCAGAACATGAACTTTGTGGGACATAATAAAAACATACTGTTATACACTTACCTTTATTTCTTGATTCCTGTTTGTGTCTCCATGCTTCTTCTCTTCTACATGGAAGTGTAGTTCCCCTGTGTACAGGTGGAGTCACATTATAATCAGCCAGCTGGCCCTAAGAAAGTTAATGACTAAGATTGAAATAAATACATCTTCCTATACTCCTCTCCAAATAAATCAACGTTAAGCATATTTACAAAATGTGGTACTTAAGGTATCTTGGTAGCTCTTGTCCTACAAGATCTTAGCTCCCATCTTATTAACAAGATGATATGAATACTTCTGTGTAGCAATCCTTTCTTCAGGATTCAGTCTTTTCAGGCCAGCCTTCCGGAGGACTTCAGGCGTGCATTAAAATGCCTGTAGGTTTATTGTCTCAATTTTTACTATCCTTTTCCTTCTCAGTCACAGATTTTTAAAAATAATGTGAAAGTGTCCATACAATAGAATATTATTCATTCATAAGAAGAAATGCAATACTAATACAGATGAATTTTGAAAACCTCATGCTCCACGAGAGAAACTATCTATACAAGATCAAATAACATATATTCTACCTATATAAAGCAGCCAGAATAGATAAATCTATACAGATGAAACTTCATTTCTCCTTTCTGTAAAATAGGGGAGATAGGAAAATTAGAGAGTGATACCTTAAAGGTAGGGGGCTTCTTTTGGCATAATGAAAATGTTCTCAAACTAGTGAAATGGAGTACAACTTTATGAATATGCTGAAATCAATTGAATTCTATACTTTAAATTGGTGAATTGTAAAGTATGTGAATTATATCTCACTACATTTTTTTATGTTTACTTTACTCATTCCAGATCAATGAAAGAATCTATGCCTCTTCTGAAACCTTCTCAATAACTATTCCATAATATAGCTCAAGAAAAATGGGAAGAAAGTGGCACAGAATATTTATGTAACAAGAAAATCTCCCATGTATAGTTTTTATGTCAGCAGGGAGTGGTGTGCTTTTTTTTTTTCCATACTTGGATTCAAACTCAGGACTTTGCTCTTGCTAGGCGGGCACCGCACTGCTGAGCTGTATCCCTGGCTCCCACCAGTTTAAAATTTCAAACTATTGTTGGATGTCCAAATAGTTACTCCTATAGAAGTGCCCTGAAGTTTAACGGGCCTGTAGTACTTCCTTCCATCCACATTTTGGGTGTGAAGGCACTTAAGCCCTCCAGAAATCTAGTCAGGAAACAAGATTCTATTCAGATTTTTGTCTCATTAGCAATTTTTAGAAAAGTATACTTCTCAAGACTCATGTTTGTCTCAGTTACACTGCAAATGCATTTTTATTCATCTGCTCTGTCTTCACACTAAGTAGAAGGTCAGCACAAAAGAAACTGGACGTCTCCAAAACATGCTGTGGCTCTCAGCCATTCCTTTTTTCCCTACTCCAAAAAGCATTGGCAATGTCCTTGGGCTATAACATCTACAATTTTCTGATCCTGCTAATGTACCACAAGTTATAGATTAAGCAAATGCATATCCAAGTGTGATCTAAAACCTGAAAATCATTTCAGAGATAATCTAGATTAAAACCTTTAAGAAATACTGTCAAAATGTGAGGGGAGGCAAAGATAGAAGAGGTTGGGGGGGCAGCAAAGTTCTGAGCCAGTAGCCTTGGAGAGTGAAGGAGGGCGCTTTGGCTGAGAAACCTCATAGGGCTGCCGGGTGCTTTTGAGGACTCTTTGAGACTGGAGTTTGTAAATTAGAGTGGCACCAATGTGCCCCGTGGAGACACTCCCCGAAGCAGTACTATGCTGCTTGAATGCCAGCAGAGAATTAGGTTCCTCCCAGGTTGGCATGCCCTGAAAAGATGGAAGAACCAGAGAGTTTGATCTATTGAAAGGAGGCTAGTGAAATGACATACCATGTCAGCCTTTTCTTCTTTAACAAAGGGGAAAAGAGGCAAAGCCCAAAAGCCAAGTCCCACACTTAGAAGGTGTTCGTCACCTTCCCTGAGCCCAGAGCCTCTGAAGCCAGTTCTTCGACAATGCGCCAGACTCAGTTCTTTATTCCAGCACCAAAGGAAGTAGGCACAAGGGTTGCAGCCTCGGCTGCCCACTGTCTTCTTCACTCTGCAGGTGCTGGAATCAGCAGCTGGGCTTGGGCCAAAGGTGAGCCGTAGGAGGTAGGAGCTGGCTGGCTGATCAGGCTCCATCCAGTGACAATTCTGACACAACTATCACAGGATGACTGACCTCCAGGGCCTCTGGGACCCAAACATAATCTGAGAGGACTCCAGAGTGTCTCCAGCAGGCATGGCTTAAAAACAGAAACAGACTCCCAAGGTCTGTAAGCAGGGACCTTGAAAGAGTCAGTGTCTCAAAAAAGACAAAAAAAAAAAAAAAAAAAAAATAAGAGTCAGTGCCACCCAGCACACATCTCTGACTGTGCTGGTCCCTAGACACATGGCCAGACTATACTTTTTTTTTTTTAAATTTTTAGGGAAGGATGTACAAGGTGTTCAGGATCTCACCACTAGATTAGACTCATATTGATCCACCTGTAAGAGCTGGGATTACAGGTGCGTGCCACCATGCCCATTCTCAGTTGCTATCTCAGCGTGCCCCACTGGTGGGGCTGGCACTGTAGGACTGGGATTGAACCCCTTGCCCCTTGAACCCCTGGCTGCTTGTGGGCACTTTAATCCACTGAGCTATTTGGCTGGCCCCAGTCTATGCTTGAAACTAACCAGGGTGCTGTAACTTGCTTAAACCAATGAAAAGCAAGTCTGGGACAGATCAGTCACTTCCTGGTAAGAGTTTAAAAGAATGCTAAACTGTAATACATTGTCTTTTTTTCCATAGTAGAGGAGCTTAAAGATGGTCACTCTTCTATCAGCCTGAGTCACAGAGGAGACAGAAGAACAACATCCCTCAGTCATAGGCCATTGTACCAAGAAGGAGAAATAAGCCTTCAATCTAGTAACATAACCTAGGAATAAGCTTTTGTTTATTACTGCACCATGACCTAGCTCTGCCTGACTGATTTCTGGTCTGACTAATAACACCCTAGATTTGTGTGTTGAAAAGATGAAGAGGAATGGTATCTTAGTCCAATCAAAACACAGAGTACAGCACATTCCACTGAGTAATTTATAAACAACCTAAGCTGACTGTCCACAGTGCCAAAAGCTGGGAAGTAAAGATCAAGGCCAGCAGATTGGGATTTGGGATCCTGTTCCAAACAGATGTCTTCTGACTGTATCCTCATGTGCCGGAAGGGACAAACCCACCTTCCCTGGTCTACTTTATAAGGTCTCTCACTCTCTTAATCATCTCCCAAAGGTGCTGCCTCTTAATACCATTTCATTGGAGATTAGGGTTCAGACTACAAATTTTGAAGTGAGGGTAAAGGCACAAATATTCAGACTAAAGCAGGAGGAAACAACCATTTATCGATCGCTTCTTTTGTGTTCTCTCTGCATCTCTATCTCTGCCCTCATCAATCATAGGCTGATTTCAGTGCAGTCTGCCACAGGCTAGCCCAGCTCTCTTGTCCCTGTGTTGTGGGGGCGAGGGGTAGCTCCTGCTGTGGTCTGCAGGAGACATCCCCTGCTGGTTCACGTGGAACGTCCACATCAGCATCACCAGTGCACACGTGTTCTGGGTCGGGGCAGGGGTGGGGGCTGCTGCTGCAGGATGGGGACCGCAGGGAGCAGGGGGCCGAGGCTCGTCACTTCATGAGTGCCCTCAGCCTGGAAGACAAAGGTGTGAGCACAAGAGTGAATTGTCGCACACCCAAAGCACGTGAATGAGGTTGGCCCAGACAGAGGGTACAACAGTTAGAAGGCACCCACCTGGCCAGTGCAGGTCAGCTACAGAAGGAGCCACAGAAAGAACCTAGGCCCTCTGGAGGATGGAGAAAGAGAGCAGGTCTCACACCAGGATGTCCATTGACTCATTTATCCATTCAGCACACTTAATTTTTTATGTCTTCTGTGTCAGGCATTTTTCTAGATGCTTGGTAGGGGGGATAAGAAGACAATAGACTTTTCCCTCTTGGAATTGAATTGGATTGGGGAATGATGGGTATTAAACCAACCAATAAGGAAACAAGATGATATTTTATCATGACCACTGTTGTGGAGCAAATGAAGCAGGGCTGGGGCAGTGTTCACCAGTGTTGCCAGGGAAGGCTCTGGGGTGCATGACTTGGACACAGAGGAAGGGACGGTGTGTTCCCAGACACTGGGGACTGGCATCAGAGACAGTGCCAGCCCTGATGTCCCTCCCGCAGTGCAAGTAAATGGCTAGGAGCTATCTGCTTTGTGGGAGGGTGCTGGTTTGTTTGGGTTTCTTTTATGCTGATTCTATGTCCATGTCTATGTCTGTAAGTGGGATGGAGCCTGTTCCAGTTGACAGCCAGCTGACTGAAGCCTGGCCAGCTCAGGAGGCCTGAGTTCTTTCCTCCAGGGCCACGCCACTTTCTCCTGCCGGTGGCTTCCCAACGCCTCACAGGGCAGGTGCCTGCAGCCCTCTGCAGGTCCATCTCCCAGGCCTGCATCTGGCTTCCAGGCTCCAGATGGGGTGTGAGGGGAAACTCTGCCCTCAGGAGCAGCTGCAATGTGAATGGCTTTCACCAGGAGCCGGGAGGATGGATGGCCTGGGCCCACCAATTGTCCATTAGGAACTCCAGATCCATTTTCCAGGTTTACATTCTCAATTCATAAAGGTTTAAAAACTATGGATTTTCATTTTGCTTGTTGCTCCCGTAACCTCGCCAAGCATGCTCCAGGCATAGGGTGTCAACGGCCAGCAGCCTGGCCTGCGAGGTAATAATGCAGCACCTCTGTGGGCAAGATGGGCGCTTGGGGACAAGAGACATTAAACAGATCAACCGCTGCAAATCAATCAGGCCTTGCCTTGCCTTTCAGGGACACTGGCTGTGGCTGCCTGGTTGGCCCCATCCAGTGACAGGATGAGTGTATACAGCAGGACAAAGCCTAGAAAATTCTAAAAAAGCATGGAGCTTCCAATACCGGGTGGGGCAGAGGAACCAGGCCCGAAACCACACTCCCGAAGCCATGGAAAGGTTGCTACTCCCAATCTCCCTTGCCAGCTCATGACTGCGGGCACACTCATGACTCTGGCATGCCATTGCTGTCCCCATGCCTTTGCTGAGAGTGCCAATAGCACAGATGATGGAAGCAGGAACTCTGGACTCTCTTTTGGCCTTTGCCCCCAGCTGACCTTTCTATAGGCTGACCTCCCTGTCTTCTGCTCACCCTGCCCTCACACTGGCCTCGTTCAGCCCAGAGACAGTAGCTGGCATGTCCCCTCGTAACCATGGCTTCTGTCACCTGTGCACAGAGATCAGGGGACACTAATATCCACAGTCCAGAGAGGAAGTACCACGTGTGCATAGAAAGATCAGAGGCTAGTGGTAAGGACAATCTGAATGCTGGCCCCTACCTGCCGCCCCTTCTGATACTCACTGTGCTCACAGGCGTGCACGTCACTGAATATTTCAGTAGGAGAATGATTTCAGAGAGGGAAGGGGAAAAGGGTGAAATAATGATTTATAGAATTTTAGAAAACTTGATTCCTTAAGTGTACTTCACAGCAGGGCCCTTGCACACACAAAGGCAGAGCTCCAGGATTGATTCTTTCAGGAGAGAAGAAAAGGAAGCTAAGAGCCCTTTCAACTGCATTTCTAGGGCACTTAGCAGCCCTTTGGGAGCCTCCCCCAGCCCGCCCCCATCTGTGCTGGTCCTCCCACCTCTGCTGTGCCTTTGACCAAGGAGGGACTGGTGGAGCCAGAGGTGGCCTCAGCCCTAGCCCTGTCAGAGAGCTTTGCCCAGAATGACTTTTCTTCAGGGAGAAGTTTCAGCTCAGGGTCTCTCTCCTTTCCCCTGGGGGAAGATAGCTGCACAGTCAGGAGCCCTGCGGTGGAAAGTCAGCTCCAGCAGTGTGCTCTTGAGAAGCCTCTGTCTTCTCATCTATAAAATGGGATCATACCAATAGGCAGGACTTCTGTGAGAAGCCAGTGAACATTCATATGCCTGGGCTGGTTTAGGTCCCTGACTATCGTTCTTGGGGCGATGGAGTACAGGAAGAAGAGGAATTGTAAAAGACTTTGAGGGACAATTTCTCACCTTCCCACATGAACTAGTCACCCTACCATCATGGTCAGCCCAGATGCTTCTAGTTATAAAGTGGGGACATGTGGACCCCAGGACAGCCCAAGCAGCCTGTGGGGGAGAAGCCACACTGCTGCTCCTCCCCCACTCCCAGGCACAGCCGCCAGGGCCCCGATGGCCCTATAGCAGAGAGGTAGCCCAGCCCAGCTCTCTGCACCCTTCCAGAGCTCCACCTGCTGTGTGGGGGAAAAACTCCCACTGGAACTGGGAGGAGAGCGTGGAGTGGGGGCAGCCACACAGTCACTGGTAAAGGTCTCTCTCAGGCCCCATCGCGCCGTGCCTGGGTACAGCAGAAAGGAATCAGGCAGGAGTAAACCCCTGGAACAATCAGGGAAAGCTTTTATGTTCGGGAGACCAATTAATTATCCAAACCTCCCGATTTGAAAAGGAGGATGTTTAATCTCCCGTTTTCCCCAGGGTCTCAGCCCTTTGACCCTGCTTCTTGACCTCTGCCCTTTCACCTTGCCTCATCCCTGGAGGGCCCAATTCTTCCGTGCTGCACTGTAGCTTTGTTTGGTAAACACAGCTCGAGTGGGGGAGGTCAAATGCAGGATGCACTGGCTGGAGAGGCGCCTTCCCACAAAGCCATGTTTTCCGGGGGCTACAGGGCTACATGGCAGGCTAAGAGGGGACCAGGCCTAGGAGGGTTAGTGCCACTTGGGACTCATTGGATTTTGCACTGTGTTCCCAAAGAAAGTTGTCATTGTTTCTCTGAGAGAGACTGAGTCCCTGGGCGGGGTCTGCGTCATCTTTCCTTCTCCTGCTGCGCAGTGTTCCACAGACAGCTGGCCAGATGCATCCCTGGCAGTGGGCACAGCTGTGCTGGATGCAATGGAGCAGTCCCCAGAGAGCAAGCAGAGGCCACGCATGGCAGCAAGGTTCCTCATCCCACCGACTCCCCCGAGCCCCTAACTCGTGTCCACCGAGGGAAAGGTTGCAAGGAGCTCTGGCTCCAGATCCTGTTTTCGCTTCTAATTGGCCTCTGTCCTCAGGTAAATCAATTAACTTTGCCTTGCCTCAGTTTCCTCATCTGCATAAGAGAAAAATGAAAGTACTCTTGGGCTGTTACAAAAAGCACATAAGATCATAAAGTGAAGTGTTGGGTCACTAGTAGACCCACACAGGAGCTGGAGAGGTTTTTAGTTGATTTTTCTGGTGAGAGGTTTTCTTGCTCCATCTTCACCCTCCATAACAAGCCCACATGCCTCTGCTCCCAGGAGCCCTAAGCTGTAGGTGACACCCAGGGAGTGTGGCAAAGCTAAGTATGTCTTTTCTCTGGCTACCCTGAGCTAGCTATTTTCAGCCAGGGTGATTTTGCCCACAGCAGGGGTGGCAATATCTGGGGATGTTTTTGTTAGTTGAAATTGAGGACAGGGCTGCTACTGATACCTGGCAGGTAGAGGCCAGGGTTTTGGGTTCTGGCAGGGTCAGCACAGCCCTGGACCACTGCAAAGCCTGAGAGGTCTGCCAGAGCACGGGTCAGCTCACCTGCTTCCCACTAGCCCTAGGCCCATGAGAACACAGGTACCACCCCACCCCGCCTGCAAAGACTTGTGAGATATAGAATATTTTCATTCTACCACATTCCCTTAAGAATTCCTGAGGACAAAAGCAATGCCTAGACACAAATTATGCATCCTAAGAAGCCAGCTACAATATGCATTCATGTAAATCAATGAACAAAAACCAATTGCTGTGGCATCAATTGCTAAACAAAGCCTTGGAACTAATGCCTGTAATTTGAAGTGCTCACAAAAGTGATAAAAATCTATCCAGAGTGCTGGGTCCTCCTCCATCTCCTGATGACATGTCCAGCCTTTCAGCTGTCACTCAGCCCCAGTAGCTCTTAGGAGGGAGAGTGTGCACCACTGGCCACCAGCATCCCCTCTGGGGTTAACCCTTCCTGGACATCCCTCCTTTCTCTGGATACAGGGACCAAGAAATGTCCTTTCTACGTAGGCCCTGGTTTCCTTGGTTACAGTCAGAGACTAAGCAAATAACCTCATTAAAGGGGTCAGGGGCAGCAGGAGAGAAGAGAAGGGTGGGTGAGAGGTTGCCCTTGAGATTTCTAGCACCTCTATAATTCTTTCCTGAAAATAGAGACTAAATGAAGCCAGCTTGCGTAGAGAGGACTAGCTAACCTCCTTTGTGCTCTTTCCCTGGGTATTTGGGGTCTGCAGCCAAATGTTACATTATTCCCGAAGACACAGACACAAAGAGCACACCCAGCATCACCCCAATCCTTGATGTTAGGCTTCTTCCTTGATTATCGTTGGGAGAAATGCTAAACATATGGGGATACAACGTGCTGTGCTGTGTGCACTTTCCAGATTGATTATCGTGACATCTAAAAGTTAGCCGTCTTCGACTGTGTGCAGATTTCATTGCAGGAGAAGAAAGGGATTTAGTCTTTACCTTGAAATTGTGTGTGAAGTGTATGACAGACAATTAGAATCTTAATTCAGCTTTTAATTTCTAAACTGGAGAAAAAGTGATTATTTTAAAAATAATCTCTCTTTTTGAGAGCCAGGAAGGAGAATTTCCCCAAATCACCAGACTTTAATAAATTAGCATTTTATGTTAATTGGCTATGTTGCAGGCTTAAATGCAACCCATTTTTTCCCCATATGCCTATGACATTTAACAAGATGCTACCAGCCCTGAATGAAATAAGGTTATTCCCCATGACTGCATCAACCCAGTTACCTGACCTTAGCTTCATAAAAGGGTGCTAGGATATATTTTATCAACACTAACATCTAAATAGCTACTGCTTGTAGCACTAAATAAATTCTAGACAGTCTTAGAAGCACAGAAACAAACATAACGTAGGCTGCTGAGATTTTTGCTTTTTTGATCCCTGGAGCTGGTATCCATAACATCATTGCTGTGCTCCCAGGGAAATCACAATATCTCTGTGTGCATTGTGTCCTCATAGGCAGCCATGGGTTATGACAGTACCTACTGGCATTAAAATAATATGAGAAATAAAATAAATGAGGAACAGTGAGCCCTCCACAAATCCCCTGGAATTTAGTTTCTCCTAGGTAACATTGGTTGTTATATAAGCATTGTACCAACGTAGGTGAGACCCCCCCCCCCCAACCAGGCTCTCGCAGCCCTGCTATGCGTGAACTCCAAGAAGTAAAAAGGTTTGCAAGGTCATTTTTGTTTCTGTCCAATTGTCCTGAGTGTCTGCTAAGAGACAAAGCCTGAAGGTAGGCACTAGCAGCTTGAGCACCAAGCCCCAGTTTGTTATCTCTTAGGAAAGGAGGAGCTGCCCAGCTGGTCAGTAATCACACATGCTAGAATCAGGATACTTTGTGGAGGCCAGCCCAACTCCCTGAACCACAGCTTCCTCATCCATAAGGTAAGAGGGTGGAGTGAGGGGATCCCCAAATTCCTGTCCAACTCTTAAGTTCTGTGATTTTGGGATACCTATCCTGAGGATTGAATAAAAACTGCTGCTTGCCCCCCACATTTTTGTCACCCAGGGAGAAGGGTGTATTTTATTTGTTTCTATGAATTCTCCATGGTACCAGTCTATTGCTTTCCAATGCTTGATAGATATTTGCTGATCAATCCATTGGTCAGATTCCAGGTCTCATGACTCCCAGCTCCTTGCTGTTTTAATTTCAAAAAGGTCAATCGATTGATCGATATATTTTTTACAATGCCACAGAGCCCTTGTGCAGTTTAGAAAGAAATCAGCCAAGGAGCACTCCCACCTTATCCCACAGGCGTATGTACATAGTGCATGCTGTGCACACATATACACACACACACATGCCTGTACGTGTGCATGTGCACACACATGCTTGCACACACTGAAGAGGCTCTAGTGGCTTAGTCACAAAGCAGGACCAGCATTCCTAGGAACCTAGCTCATGGAACATGCCCTTTCATGGGCTCATTGGAGAATTTTCCTGAGTGGTTTTGCTGAAGGTCAAATATAAATTGACCTAACAAAAGCACACAGTATGCAAGACAGGCCAAAGGGATGTGCAGATAGATACCACCACAGACATGGCTGTGTCCTTGGTGTGCCAGGCGATGGAGTTCCAATTGGAAAGATGAGAACTCCCAGGATAGACAAGAAAACAACATCTGCATTGGTTGTGAGGCTAACAGTGGTGGTGAACCCATGGCACATGTGCTGCAGCCAGCTGTTTGTCATCCCTGAAAGCTCTAAAAGGTTCACTACCACTGGCCTAGGGCAACTGGGACCTCTGTACTCACCAGCTTCCTCCTGAGAGCTTGCCCACCTGCCCACAAACTCCATTTCCCAGGCCAGGGCAAGGAGCGGCCTCCAAAGGCTGAGACCTGGTCACATCCCCTGGAGCCACTAAGTCAACTGGAACAGTTGTGGATTTAGAACCAGTTGAATTCATTTCTTCATATCTCCATCTGATTTCTTCATACCCACATCCGATCTTATCAAAGAGCCTGCTGTGGGGGGGGGGGTGAAGCTTCTGGTTTTGTTTTCCCTTCCTCCCTTCTCCTTCCATCTCTCCTCTCTCAGGGCTCTCGCCGCCCCCTACCAGCTCCCAACCCAGAGCAGATCTCTGCTCCCCTCTGAAGTTAATGGCTGTAAAAAGATCTCATTTTTGTTATATCTCCAACCACCCTGATATTTTAAATTTGTCTTTGACAAACTCAGAGCCCTGGAATCATCATTTAGGAAACAAAGCTTCACCAGGAGCTTTTAAGAAGGGTTTTTTCTTTTCAGTTTTAGCAGGCTAGTAAAAATCAATAATACCATGCTCCCATCTGTAGACCACCTGACATCTCATGAATGGGCAATGGAGCCTGCTTCTGGCCTCCGAGGTTCCTGCGAGGGGCAGCGGCCAGCCTGGCTCTGGAGTCCAGCTCTCACCTTTCTTTCCTGGCCTTTTAAAAGCCTCTGTCACTCTAAGAACCATGCGGGGGAGGGGCTCTCTGTGCAGCAGGCTGGGTCTTTACTGTCGAGGCTTAGAGCAAGCTGAAGGCAGGGAAATGGTGAGGTAGGGAGGGGAGATATTATCTGAGCCCAGCAATGATCAAACCCTTTGTCCCTCAAAGGATTCGTTAAACAGGACAAGCCAGGGATGGAGATTTGGAGGGAATTATTCCAGGGCAATTAGCTATGCACTCCAGGGTTCAGGAAGCTGTCAATTGGAAGTGGCTGATGCCAAAGGGTATGGGACCCAAGCCCCTGCCTGATGCTCAGTAGCCCTACCCCCACCCCCCTGTGCTGAAGCAGAGGCAGGAGCAAATCACCCACGGGCAGCAGACAGTCCCTGCTTCCGCACATCATGAGGATGAGCCCGTCTTGCGAGTCAGCGGCGTCGAATGTGCCCTCTTGGGAGCCCAGCGCGGCAAGCGTGCCCTCCGGGGTACATAGGCTCAGAAGCAAGTGTGACACCCAGACAATGGGGCCAGACTTCAGCAGCCACCATGGCTCTGAGACACAGGAGCAGGGCTCGGAGAGCAGGGGTGGGGGGGATGCCCCCCTCACTCCACCCTGAGGCCTTTTCAAAGCCACAGACTGAACCATATTGTCACTCCCAGGCCAAGTTTAACTTCTAAAGAAATCTTTTCAAGATGTTCAAAGCAGCCGGTGCCGCGGAGCTCTAAGCGCTACCATCTGCCGTGGCAGGCAGGCCTGTAATCCCGGCCAGCGAGCCCTGCCGCAGGGTCGCCTGCTGTGCCCACTGGAGAATGCACATTGGGCAGCGAGTGACAAAGGGCTGCTGGGGCTCTCGGGCTCCCGGGTCGCAGCGCACGGAGCGCGGCAGGAGCTGCCCGGAGCTGGGATCATCTGCGTCTGACGTGCTCATCTGGGCCTGGGCCTGGGCCTGGGCCTGAGGCTTCCTGTCCTTGGCTGCTGGAGTAGAGAAATGGGCTCTGGCCCACAATGAGAGCTGGATTCCTTGACTCCAGAGTTTCAGGGACAAATAAACAGGAACATATCTGACTCTCAATAGAGCGCCACCTTGATTTGTTTTTTTATTATCTTTTTTCTTTCAATTTTTTTTTTTTCCTGTTTTAGAAAATGCTATCGTGAATCAGCATGAAATTAAATAGCCACTCATTTAAATCTGGGACTGACAGGCTTCCGCGGCCAGCTCTCGTTAACCATCGCACCTGTACATCTTGTGCTGAGGAAATTACCGGCAGGACAGGGGCTATGGAGCAGCTTTGATGCACAACAGAGACTCAGAGCCCGGAGACTGAGGGGAGCAAGTGTTGCTACCTGCTCCAGACAGAGAGAAGGTGCCTGGGTACGACGGGGCTAGAGGAGGTGGAGAGGACCTGAAGGACCACAGGGGGGTAGAAGAAGGCAGACATCAGCAGGGGACCCCGTGCAGTATCTAGGGGCTCAAAAGTGCTCTTATGGCCTCTGGAACCTCCCACAGAGTCCCAGTCTGGCTTCAGTTGGACAAGCAGCATGTCACTTGGGGCTAATCTGCCCCAGGCTTGGAGTCAGGGAGATGTGGAGGCCAGGTGCTCTGACAAGCAGCTTAGCTCCAAAGGATCACTGCCTTGAATCCTCAGTAGGAGGATTCTTGGCATCTGCCCAACTTGGCATCCTCTGAACCCATATTCTAGGAAAATTGGGGGCCATGTAGGGGCAGAGCCCTGAAGCTGCATGTAGAAGTTGGAAACACACCTCCAGGAGCCATGTACTAAGTGGCATGAGCCTGGGCAAATCACTTTGCCTCAGTTTTCCCATCTGTAAAGTGGTTGTAGCTGAGAATAGGCATACGCCTTCACAAGGTTGTTGCCAGCGTTCATACTTGGGAAGTGCTTGGTCTGCAGTCCAGGACATAGGCGGTACCAGAGGAGGGGCAGCTTCAGTCCCTCCTGTTGCTCCTTTGTTTACCAAAGCAGCAAAAAATGGCTTCAATAGCATGTTGACCTGTGGAAAAAACAGAAAGCAGCTGCTCTGACCTCAGAACAAAGCAGGGCTCCCCAGCACCACAGGCTGCATGGGCTGTGGACTCCAGAGCTTGTTCAGCAGCTCTCCTCCCCCGCAGCCCCGCCACTGGCCTGGACCCCTCTCTCCTGGGGGCTTGACAGGTGTAAGACACCCCTGGGAGCTTTATTTCCCCTGAAGATCCAGTCAGAAGGTCTGTGGAGAGAAACCCGCCCCTCTATTCTGCACGGCCACCACCTCCAGGCATGGTGTCCGGGAGGACATGTTTGAATTGAGACTCAGACAAAAAACAGAAATTCTGGAGGAGTCCAGGAACAGCACAGCTGACTTTGGCCACAGAGGGTAGCAAGGGAGTTTTAGGAAGACAGAGCAAGAGCTTGACCTTGAGTTTTGAGTTTCTCCCCTTTTTAATTGTTTTGGTGCCAGACCAGTCTGGGAGATGCCCACTGAGATTCCTGAATGCCCTTAGCTATCACATCACTCGGATGCCCCTGCTGTCTCAGCCTCTCGCAGCCCAGTGATGCAGTTCCCCAGGGAAGTACAAGTTCCTCCTTTCTTCTGTCCTGTTCTGCCATGGCCTCTTCTGAGCCATATGCCACTCTTCAGCTTGCTTAACCCAGTCAGTAAATCTGGAGCTCAATAGTGATTGGGAGGTGCCGGGTGTGGCGGTGTGTTCCTGTAATCACAGCCCTGAGGAGGCTGAGGCAGAGGTTGGACACAAGTTCAGGGCCAGCCTGAGCTACATGGTGAGGCCCAGTCTCAAAAAACAAAAGCAAACAAAAAACAGTGACTGAGTAGTAGAGTTCCCTGGAGGCTGTGTGTCCAGGATTAGGGCAACAGGCCCTGCGGTGAATGTGTGTATGTGTGTGTGTGTGTGTGTGTGTGTGGTTTCTTACAGTGAGTGTGTGGGAGACTCTGGGCTAAAGACAAGCATAAATGACAAGGGCTCAGGACTGGGTTCCAGTCCCAGATCTATTACTTATTTGTGAAGTCTCTGGCCTCAGTTTTTCCTCTACAATGGGATAATGGATCATGACGGTGCCTCTCTTCTGAGGTGACTGCACATTCCGCGAGCTGAGCTGCACAAAGGTCCAGGACAAAGTCTGGAGTTCATGTGGCATCAGGCACCCTTTTCCTGTCACCCAGCAGGTGGTTCCACAGAATTAATGACTGTCAAATATTCCAGTAAACATTGGAATAAATGGGGAAACGCCTTTATAGTGATGTAAGTTATGTTATAAAATCTTTTCTTTTAAACACAAAAACAACTTCTTTAAGGTCTCAGCATGACTGAATCTCCCAGAAATACAAGCACTGGGTTGTAGCAGACATAGCTCCCTCTCCTCCGTTTCTGGGTGGCATCAGGTGCCTAGCTAGACCCTCGGCCTCCTCTCCCACCTGGCCCCTCAGCACTTCCTGGCCCCAGCTCCATGCCAACCTACCACGTACCAATGCACTGCAAGTCTAGTGATCTTCCTGCTGCTCTGAAAGGCCACCTTCCAGGGGCTGCAGCCTGACTTCCTGATCAGTCATTAAAGCACCTTGTGACAAAATGCAGAACTGCAGAGATGCCCTCCTTAGGGAATGAGCCTTAGAGGAAGTAAAGCCAGATTTCCTTGGGGGACTGTTCTGAAGTGTGGTTTCTCCATGGCGTGGCCAGGCCACCACACTCGCCTGACAGCATAGGTGTCTTGAGCAGTGACCCCAGGGACCTGTTGTTCATGTGACTTCACCCTGGACTGGATCCTTTAGGGGCAGCCTCATGCACCTATCTCTCCTCACACTATATTCTAGGCCCAAACTTGTACTGGTCTACAGGTAGAGTCTACTTCTCTTATGCACAACTTTCCAAAAGAGCTTTACCTTTTCAGAAAAAATAAATCACATAATCCAGGGCATTGCATTTAGGGTAATTAAGTCACTAGAACAGCAGGTTTCATCCGTCTGCATCTGGAGCCATAGCATTCATTTGAGTATAGCAGTGCCTGTGTACTTACTTATTGAACTGCTTTATTATAAATGACTTCCCTTTTAATCCTCTCTTACATAACATGTAGGGCATTGCATTGATTTTTTATTATGGATATAGACAGGTTATATTATCTATAAATGTAATATCATGATAGTAAAGATGCCACTACCAAGTATTTATCACATAAAGGGGAGCCCAGTGTTGACAAAAAAAAAAAAAAAATGGTGGCGCGGACAGTCCCGGTGCTCCATGGGCCGCTGGGCAGCTGCGTCACGGCAGATGAGACAACGGTCTCCACGGGCATCGCTCGTCTCCCCTAGGAATCAGGAGATGAGCCCTAGGGTTTCTCATTGCTGCATCACCATAAGCTATAATTTACAGGGACACTGTGTGCTTCGTTCTGGGGTTCTGCTAAGGTTATTAGACTCGCCCAAGCCTGGCAGGCAGTGAGTGGTCACTCACCTAAGTCAGTTTCCATCCCAAAAGCACATTTTTACCATAGGAGCCAGCGGGGACCCTCTGGACATGCATGGCCTTGTGCTGTGTGAGTCGGCACACCACCACAGCTACAGCGACAGTCCCATCTTGGGTCCCTGTGTGTCTCCGGACCTTCATCCTAGGCAGCTGCTTGAACCTTGTCTGGCCCTTGACTGTGCCCCTCTGGGCAACCCTCTTGACCCTAGGTCCAAGTGTAATAGTCAAGAGTTGGGCCCTGCTCCCAGCAGGAGGAGGAAGTTCTTCCTGGGAGGACAGAAGGCATGCAAGTAAGGTTGTCAGCTTTAGCTTCTGTGTTAGAGTGGGAAAGATGGGAAGTTGCATCTGGTGGATGGCTTCATAGTAAAAGGACAGAAGCTCCCCACACATGCTACCTATGGGTGAATCTTGGGGACATGATGCTGAATGAAGCCAAGTTATACGGTGTGTCTCAAATTGACAGGTCTGGGGAGATGAGGGGTTGCCAGGGGCTGGAAGTAAAGAGGAAGTCTGACAGGTACAGGTCTTGCTTTTTGTTTTTTGGTGATGGGGTGTGGGGGATAGTGATAGAAACATTCTGGAAAAGGGTAGGGCATGTGATTGCACTGTAAATATACCAAACACGTTTGAGCCACTTTAAAATGATGGCTTTTATGTGATGGAATTTTATCTCAAAAAATGAAAAAAGAAAAGAAACAAAAATAAGTTCTGTTTTGTGTTCTTGCCACCCTCTCACACACCCACTTGCATGTCAGACTCAACATCCTAGAAAACATCTCTAATGGCATTTCCTTTCTCCCAGGTGTCAGGAGAATGTGGTGAGTCATGGTCTCGTGCACTCTGTCTATCCCTGTCTGTCTGTCTGTCTGTGTCTGTGTCTATATCTCTGTCTCTGTCTCTCTCTCTTTCTCTAATCCACTTTCAAGAGTTGTCCATTCCTCTCCACTCACCTCTTCTTCCCTAGAGCTTCCTTTGCCAAGGTTGGGCTCCAGCTGCATCCCCCTTCTGCCTAGAACCCTCAGACAGTGGCCCCTCACTGTTCAGCAGCACCCCTAGCCTCAGAGGGACCTTCCGCTCAGCTTCCTGACCCCTCTGCCTCCAGACCTCATTCTGTCCAGCAAGGTAGAAAGGGCTGGCAGAGTGACAAAGGCAGCAGCTGCAGGAGGGTGACTCATCTCCCTTACGGATCGCCATAACCAGTCAGGGCAGAGCTGAAGTAAGCACTTGGTTTCCAGAAGGCAAAATTCTTTACAGTAAGAAAACACTATCTTCTGAGAAAGACACTTATCTGGGAGAGAATAGGGAAACTTACTGAAGGCACCCCTAGGGTTCTACTCACAAAGACTCCCCAGGGCGGAAGTCTAGTGAGAGCACCTATAGACTCCAGCTGTCCCACACATGCAAGGCACCAAAGGGCAGGCACCTACAAGAACTGTCTCCAGGAGATGCCATCCCAGTTTGGCTACCAGCTCGGAAGGGGAAGGCCACGTGGAAGAGACTTCACACACAGGATGTTGGTTTGTGCTCCTGCACTTGGGAGTGGTGCTCACTGTTCAGGTCCCTGATCACTCCAGTTTCACAGTCACTCTGTGAGATATCAGTGGTGGTTGCTGTTCCCATTGCACAAGTAAAGCAGTGAAACTTGCAAAGATGTGGCATCACTTTCAAGGTTATACACACCATTTGTGTAGGGCCTGCAGGCACTGAGCATGGGCTTGTCCTGGGGTTAAGGACACACAAGAAGATCCCGTATCTTCTCCTATAGCCCCACAAGGGTAAAATAAACATGGCCACATGCAGGAAAGCCTGGACACCAGGATTCTCCAGGACACTGGGCAGGCAAGGGCCTTCTCTCCTAGGCCTGTGAGGACATACTGAAGTAAGCGCCAAGTGCTGCCAGGGTATCTGGGTTGGTCAGTGAATCACGGCAACTCCAAGCGAACTAGAGTGAAGTCTTGAGTATTGTACTGCAGAGCTGTGCCTTGGGCCCTATGGAGTCTACACTTTTGTCAGTGACAAGGATAAACATAAAAGAAGGTAAACACAACAACAAAAGCCTGTTTAATAAATGAACAGAAGACTAATAGTCTTCCAAGAAAAAACACAGGGGCCTAACAAGCATTTGAGTACATGCTCAGCATCACTAATCATGAGAGAAATGCAAATCATAACCACACTGAGACCTCACCTCATGCTCCTTAGGACAGCTATTATAAAAAGCAAAATGCAAAGAAAAACAATCCAGAAAAACAAGTACTGTTAAAGATGTAGAGAAACTGGAAATCTTGTGCTTCATTGTATGTGGGAACGTACAATGAGGCAGCTATTTTGGAAACAGTATGAAGATTTCTCAAAAATTAAAACTAGAAAGACCACATGATATAGTGGTTCCATTTCTAGGTACACACCAAAAAAGGAATTGTAAGCAGTCTTAAATAAAGATACTTCTCACTCATGTTCACAGCAGCATCAGTCACCATAGCCAAAAAGAGAGAGCAATCCAAGTCTCAATGGACAAATTAATGGATAAACAAAATTGGAAGAAACATAGAACAGAATGCTATTCTGCCTAAGACTGAAGGGAATTCGGACACAGGAGATGACACGGATGAACTCTGAGGACTTGATGGTGAGTAGAATAAGCCTGTCACAAAGGACAAGAGCTGCATTCTTTTGCTTATTCGAGAGTGGTAAGTAGGATGGTGTCTGCCAGTGGGAGAAATGGGAGTTATTGTTTAATAAATAAAGATACTTGGTTTGTAACATGAAAAGAGTTCTGGAGATTAGCTGTGCAGTGGAAAGGTGCTTAACGCTACTGAACTGCACATTCACACAGGGTTAAGATGGAGCATTTATGTTTTAGATTATTTTCCCACAATTTAAATCAATTCTCAAACACAGCATATGGATGACAAATTCCTTGATAGATAAAATCAAGGTTGATAAATATTTTTGACAGTTGGAGTTGTAGATAGGGTGAAGGTGCATGTTGTAAAGGATGCATTTCTGTAGGAAAGATCCCCCTGGTGCCCATGGGTATGCAATTAGCACCTCTTTTAGAAAAAGAATCTGCAACCAGGGAAAAGAGCAACTTCCAGGTGACGTAGCCACCATATCCCTCACCTGGCACGCAGTGGGGCAGGTGGGCTAGCTGCCAAGGGCCTTCCACAGGCTGAGGCAACCAGGGACAAAGGAAACAGCCAGTAGGCAAAGGACAAGAAGGGAGGAAGCACTCAGTGTACGAGGCTGTCCTGTGGAACAGGCCACACCAGGCACTCGGCCAGTGGTAGACACAGGTAAGAGGGCAGAGGTTGCTCAGAGCCAGCAAGGGCTTTCTCATCCAAATCCCTGCCATTCCTTCCCCCCTCTGTTCAGTGACCAGACCTACATCTGTGACCCACTGTGATTTTGCTATAAAGTTCAAGCAACAGTATTCAGATAGGGCTGGGCACTCCCTCCCTCCCTCCAGGAATCCTCATTTCTACCATGTAGATTCTGCTAAGTTTCAGGAATGCCCTGGAGGGTTGTTACTCTGAAGAAAATGCAGAAAAGAAGATGGGCTAAGAAAGAAGGCCCCCTCTCAGGTGCTGCGATGATTTCTGAACAATGAAGCCCCTGAAATCTGAAAGTCCAGCCTATTCCCCTTGAAAGGCTCAAATCCTGCTCAAGGTGTGGGTTCCCTGCCTGCACCCATGGTTCTGCCCAGCACCTCGTTGCCAGCAAAGCGTTGCAGCAGGCCTCCCTGGGGGGTGTATGTTGGTGACTAGGGCTGTCCACAGCTGCTGCCAGAAAACCTAGTGTTTGTTCTTGAGTCCTAAGTAAGTCTTGGGATGAGATAATAGTTAGAATGGAGCTACTAAGCCTGATTAGTTTAATTAGGGCTTTATAAATAGAAAAAAAATAATTAGTAACATTATTAAACTGGCATCTTCAGTACCATGTTCTCATGGAACTTGGGAAGTTCCTGATAAAGGAATAGAACTGAGGAGAACTGGAAGAGGCCCCAGGGCCTTGCTGAGAATCTCAGCCTTCAGAATCCAGTAGGGTAGCTTCAAAGCAGCTTTGGTGAAGATTTTATAGGCAATTGGGGATTTGGTAGGAACTGAGAAGTTTTTTTATCTAAAAATTAGAATTTACTGAAAAATTACTGGCTGAGGCTTGGCCCTAATAAAGCCTGATTTACAAAGAGGATCAGACAGAAAATGGAGCTGACAGGGTCACCAACTTGGATCTGATGGTTTCAGGCTTAAGACCCTGTCTCTTCCTGTGGCTTCCGAGGTAGATCCTACTCTCCTGAACATGTGCTGCCCCCATCAGCTGTCTTCTCAAAACCAGCAGCAGCAAATCACTCCTCCTGGAGGCTGAGAGGATCTCCCAGCAGACCTGGCCAGCCTGGGCTTGGTGTCAGGCACCCTGGTTGCTGTGAGCGAGACCTGACACTTCTCCACTGGTGCTCACAGGCCCCTGGGGAGAAGTTGGGATGGCTGTGGCTCCTGGGCTGACTGCTCATTCCTGGGAGGCTTCGGGAGGTGTAGATGGCAGTGTAACCAAGTCCTTTACAAGGGGAAACTGGCTCCACTGCTGATTTGGAACTTCGCAGGCCATGAGAAGGAACCCTCTGGGAATGTGGCTGGGAAGCTGGCTTTTGACAAGCTTCCAGCGGATTTGTGCACACTCTGGTTTGAGACCATCATCCGGGTGACAGCCCTACTGCAGGGGTCAAAGGGCCAGGGATGAATCAATTTTATTGACTTTTTGAGCTGAAGGAGTCATGGGCTGCCAGCTCGGCTCACCAGGCCCAGTGGCAAACACACTGAATACTCACTTCCTCTTTCAGCATCCATTCCTTTCATTCACCTGGCTGCAACTCAGGCCTTGGAGTGAACAAACAGGCTAAACAAAAACCCTATCCTCAGGGCACCACTGGTCCAGATGGTGACAATGCCTTAGATTCAAGTAAGGCTTGATTACCAAGTCTTGTCACATCAGAGTTACATCATGTGCCACCAAGCCTTTTGTCAGATATACTATTGTACCCATTTTACGGATGAGAGGAAGGGCTTGTGCAAAACTCACAAGCTTATATGCAGAGAGCAGAGAATTAAAGGCCACACCTTCTGTTCCTCTGTCCACGCAGTGGAGACCCACCAGGTCTCACCTCTGCAGAGTTCAGTTCTTGATCTGCACGCAGTTAGTCTCCAGGGACAATTGGCAGTGTCTGGAGACAGTCAATGATTGCAAATGGGGGTGCTACTGGCATCTAGTGGGTAGAAGCTGGGGATGCAGCTACATAGCCTACAAAATGCACACCACGAAGGATCCACCCCACATGTCCGAATGGCTCTGGCTGCAAGGAGAGGAAGGGACAGGACAGTGCTGAATGCTCACTGCAGGGCCGCCAGGTCCAGTACTTAGCACTTACCATGGTCTGGATGCACTTTACAAGCCCACGGAAGGAAAAACTGGGGGAAATAGGTTACTAATGCCCCAGGTTCCCATAAATAGAATCAGCTGGGACTGGGATTTGAGAAACATCTGTCCAACTCTGAGAAAATTGTTGTTTTGTTACTGAGCCAAGTGGCTCTCTCACAGCTGGGACAGCAGGTCAGGATGAGCAGGAGGTAACCTATGCTTGGGCTATGGAGGCAGCCTGGAGATGCAGTGCATGCCTTCTCCCAGCAGACGTCCAGGCACCCTCTTCCTGCTGCTGTCCACTGGGGCCTGGCCCAGTGCCAGGAGCCCAACCCCCTGGACACCAGAGCACTTCCTTCCCACTAAGAACACAGCCTTGGAACTCTTTGTGCCTTTTGCTGGAGCTGGTCCTCAGGTATCTGTCCTCGGCTTGGCCTTGGATTAGAGGCTCTAACTAAAAGCACTGTTCTCCAGGCTGGGCTGCTCCCTGGATGTCTGCTGTGGCAGCTACAGAAGCTCCCTGTGTCCCTGCCCTTGAAGCACATGGAGCTGCCCAACAACCCAGCCCACATGGTCCCATTTCCAGCTATCTAGGCTAAAGCTCCTTCCCTGCAGGCAGGGCAAGGGAGGGGTCCCACTGTGCTCACAGGAGTGGGCCTGGGCAGCGGGAGAAAAGGCTCAAGACGTCCTTCTTCCAATTCAGAAATAACAGATTTCTACAGAAATCAGTTCCAAGCTGTATGCATGGCAGTAATCCCAGTACTTGGGAAGCTAGGCAGGAGGACTGCCATGAGTTCAAAGCCAGCCTGGGCTACATAGTGAGTTCAAGGACAGCCTGCACAACACAGTGAGGCCCTGTCTAAAAAAACAACAACAAAGCCAAGCTACTTCCAGAGATAGTATTCTAGCCTCTGCTGTTGGTGTCTCTCCATAGGCACTATTTGTGTACAGAATTTATTGAGCCAGGCTTGGGCTGTGAGGTGGGCCTAGTACCCAGGGCCTATGAGGGTGGGGATGGGGTGTAGTAGAGCACACAATTGCCTGAAAATTCCAGTGTAGACAAGGCTGCCCTTCGACCCACAGAGGTGGTGAAGTGATGAGTGAGGAAGGAAAAAGGGGACCTAACATCTCTCCTGGCTCCTCCCCAAAGGTTGAGCTCCTCCTCCTCACACCAAAGGCCATTCTTTCTCACCCCTATTTGGCTGTGAGTGAAGAAGGTGGGACACAGTGGTCTGCTACTTGGAATGAGTCTTCCTGAAGCTCCGAGTCAATGCATATTCTAGGAGGGAATCGTCACTGTGCTTGGACAGGAGGACAGTAAAGGGGTTGGAGGGGCAGGGATGCAATCAGAGAGGTGACCCTGGGGTCCAGTCAGGTCTGGGATTTGCACATTGACCTTAGCATGGCCACATATGCCAGCAGTCAACAAACCGATGTGTTGGAGCAAAATGTGAAGACATTTCTCTGCTTGAATTTCTTCCTTCTGTATGTAATATTTCATTGGTCCAGATTTGGTCAAAGATGTTAAACTAGGAATGGTTTGGAATACAGAACCCATTGTAGAGACCTTGCACAGCTGGCAGAGCTGGGTCATCTCTTCTCTGCAGAGGGAGGCAGGGCACTGGGGCCCCAGTGCTCTGGGGGGGGGGTTGCTACCCCAGCATCTCCACATGCCCTGCAGAAAGGAAGGTTCCCTGTTGTCCTCACTTGCCTCATGCAAAACCCACCCTTCTCACATCCAAGAAGGTTTGGGGGGCACTGGGGCTCAGCTTAGCCAACTGGCACATTGCACAATCATCAAATGTGCATTTCATTTCAGATATGGTTTTGTCTGCTTGAACATTTCAGGCTCCATTCAATCCCTTGCATTGAATGGGAATTTGCTTTCCTTGAGTGGCCTCCTCCTAGGACCCCTTTCAATTCTGACAGGAAAATGTACACCATAGCTACAAGTCTGCTGGAGGACAAGGTGGGGTGTGTGCCCTGCTTCCACGTACACACTTTAGAGGAGAGCAGAGGGGCGAACAGAAGACAATAACAGACCCAGAGCTGCACAGTGTGGGCTGTGAGCCCAGCATCCTCTCCCTGCAAACCAGCTGCAGATTTCAATCAATTCAATCAATGGGCCATGTTTTCCAGCCACAAAAATAGCCCAAAGGTTGCTGGTCATTGGCTGTAAGATGGATGACCAGTGACCCTAGAGGCCCCAAAGGTCAGAGATGACTATCACCTTCAAATGTAATGTGTGCCAGCCCCAATCCTGATCCCCACACTGTGCAGCATGCACTGCAGGCCCTGCCTGGCAAGTGGCCCATGGGCCTCCTGAGCTATGAGTCTGTCTGTCCATCCCCTTGGCTCTTGCTGGGTGCTTCTGTCTTGCCAGGCCAAAAATCACACATCTGTCTTCTCATGGAGGCCTCTGCGGCAAGCAGCAGGGGCTGCAGAAAAACCAGCTGCTAGAGTGCTTACAGCCCCCTCCCCTCCTGTGAAGCACTTGCCTTCTGCAGCCCTGCAGGCCATGTCTGTGGGTGGGAAAGATGGCCAAGGCCAGTGCTCTGCACTCCAGCCTGAGCACAGAGCACTCTTCCAGCCACGGCCACAGGCTCTCTCCACCCTTCGTAGCTCTGGGATGACCTCCAGCTTCTGCAGCCACATGTACTTTCCTGTTCCCAAGTGCACCCCAACACAGCATGTGCTGCACCTGCCAGTGAGCTGGAGCGTCGCTGTTTTTCTTCTCCCTGCTCCTCATCTGATGGACACTAGGTCAGTGTGCTTGTCTTGTGGATTTGGGGAGCAGCACAGGAGGGTGGAACACATCTGGCCTGGCCTGTGAGCCACGGTGCTCCCCAGGGCTGCCTCCCTTGCTGCAGATAGTGCTGGCTGCTTGCTGGGGTTGCCGAGGCCCAAGCAGGATCTGCCTCCTGGAAATCAACTTCCTCTCACAAATCATCGCAGTTCGGCTATTTAATGGTCAATGTGTCACCCAAAGATGCAGTATTTCCCAAAAGTCAGGAAGCAAATAAATTATTACAGTTTAAAAATGAATCTATTTATTGATCTCCTTCTTTTACACTTTTAATGCTAATTGTTTTTCATGGTGCATGCATTTGGGATTCATCAAAATGAATTCTTAACGAATTCCAAACACAAAAAATAAAGCAGGCTCACAGAGAGAGTCCAATCATCTTACCATTCCTCAGAGGTCTTCTGCCATGAAGGGCCCCAGCACTGTGATGGAATCGAGTCTGTCTGCTAGAGGTGGGATACTGCTGCTCAAGTGGCAGATGAGTAGGGGACCTTACACACAGCCACATTTGCTTGGGCACTTATAATTGGTCTCCTATGTCTCAGGAACCTGCTGTGTATGCTCCGTCCCCAAGGCCCTCCCCATCCCACTGCTCTGCCCAGGTCTGCGTCTTCTTTTTCCAAGAAGACCACCTACTCTTGACTCCTGGCTGTGTTGTGGGGCTCTGCCTCCGAGCTTCCTCCTCGCTGTCTTCACTGCTTGTATCACAGTCTGTGTTTACAGTTCGCTTTGTCCCTTCATCATTCCACTACAGCCCAAGCCCCAATGCGCAGCCCCCCTGCTGACATGTGGGACTGGATAGTTACCAATTAGTGAGTTTAATTTTCAGTGAGATGTACCAGAGTCAAGTGAATGTTTGTCTTTTT